>JAAZTK010001325.1:0-14524 GCA_036507255.1 Megalothorax incertus
TACAATAAAAACTTTTTTATGCGATAATTCTTGGAATGAATGCGATTCATTGGGTTTCTCCCCTGTAATAACTCTAGATTAATAAATGGTAAATGGGAGGAAATCGAGCAAGGGAGAAAGGAGAAAAAAGTAAAAAGTAGAAAAAAAGTTATGAGAAGCCAATGCAAATGCAAAAATAAAGATCTAATCAAAAAGTTGGAGAGTTTCACCTCACCCTCCCCCTGTATTATATAACTTCTTTTATTCAACTATTGTAAAGTTATTACTTTTATATCTGTGTGTGCATACAATAGATCTCGATATTCTCCTCCTGAAAAAAAGGATATTTCTATATTCATATACTTGTTAATATATGGAGGGATGGAAAGGAAGGGAAGGGATTGCTTTTAGTCAAGTTTTGTCATAAAATTCACCTTTTATATTTCAACCCTATTCCTCACTCACTCTCGTTTCCTCCTCCATCTCATTTCTTATGCCTCACAAAATATGTACTTTCTCTCCCAGTGTTTGCTTTGTTTTCACAACTCTCTCTCAAAGAATAGAATAGTTTCACTCATCTTGCTAATATTGTGCAGAGAGAGAGAGAGAGAGGTTCGAGAGTGTATGTAAATTCTAGTATTATTTTTTCTCCATATTTCGAATGCAATATTCAGATATTCTCCTCCTCCTCCTCCTCCCGTTTTATTATTCTTCGAATGTTTTATTTGAGAAACGTCCACACTCACCAAATTTGCAATTCCTCTTCCTTTTTTCTCTCTAACCCTTCGTAACTGCACCCCCCTTCCTCCCCACCCATCAATAATTTCCCCACTTTTTGATTTACAGGCTAAAATAAACTTTTAAACTAAACTCTTCCGATCCCTGGAAAAAACTTTTGTCTCCCACTTTCTCTCCCATCTTAAATAAACTGAATGTATTAACTAATCGGATAGGTATAGAGCTCCTACCTATTGGAAGATCTAGGATTAAAACCGGATCGCGTTAAGATTTTTATAATAAACTAAAGAGCTAAGTCCAAATTCTTTGGTCGAATACTATTCTGTGCCCTAATTACACGACCAAGTTGGACCAAGTGCTCAAATGATCAAATCTTGATGATAATGCTCGAAATTCCCCCAAAATCCTCAAATGACCCCAGAGAGGTCAAGAAATCGGACGATAGCCTGGTCGAAAATTACCGGAGCATTTTATTTGGTTTTTTTTTTGTTTAATTTTGACCATGTGACCTGTCCCAGGTCAACCTTTCTTTAAATTGAAATCCTCTGAATCCTCTGAAATGTAGAATCCTCTGATTCTACATTTTTAACTTGCGATTAATGCAATTTTCATGAATTTTCGTACTTTCATTTAGGAGGAGTTTGGTAGAAAATGTTCAAAACTGTGAGGAATAGGAGCATTACTCTGGACTATGCATATCAAATACAATATAAATATTATACTAATTACTTTGTACATACCTTATTCTAATCTAATCCTAATATACATTATGACTAATCATTCCGTAAGTTATATAAGGAAGTCCACCAGGGCTGTCCGGCTGGCGTAGCTCCCAGTCACATGTACCTATTCGATCAAAGAGTAATCCGAACAAGACTAGCACCATTACCTAGCATCTAGATATAATATACAATAGTAAGAATAAGGAGAACTAGTAGTAAACCTAGCATCTTCTTACAAGTTTGAATCTTGAAACGTCTCTTTGAGCAAAATACAAGCCCAATTTGAGATCATTTTGAAATCCTTAATTTGAGCTCAAGTGTTTATTTAGTATCTTATTAAGAAGAAGAAGGAATAAATCAAAGCCAAGAGGCAATGTAAACTAATTGAAGATCATTGGAGTCGAGTCGAGTGGATTTGGAGCTGCTTTTTGGATTGAATGAATTGTATTGTATCCATTAGATGAATTGTATCCATAAATTGTATCCATTAGATGAATAGATCTGTTGAGGAAAAAGGTCTTTTTATTTCAAAGGCAAATGAGGGAGATTGTTTGAAGAGGACTTGGATCATTGAAAGTAATAAGAATCAGTTGAATGAGAGGAGTTGAACATGGAAAGTGCAATCAGTTTGTTAGCTCCGAATTGAAGAGTTGGGTGGGCCACGCCAGGATGACACTTTCTCCCTCCTACTCTTTTTTAATCTGGTCCCATTTCTAAACTCCTTTATGTCTAGTAGGTATATACGCTTCTTCTTAAGCTCCAATATCATTAATCCAATACATTATTGACCAACCGACTTCTCACTCAATGTCTATTAATGTCACTCCTCCGACTCGCCTCCTCTCCAACTTCTTGAAATTTACCAAGCTATTTACGAGGATATAAAGGTTTAGGTGGGTAAATGAAAGAGGATTTGGAGTGGGGGATCATCCCCAGTCATTAATTCTCATTAGTTTGTAACGGGACATTTCTGTTTAAGGACCCTCGAGCTTGGACTTTTAATCTTCATAATCTTAATCTGTATGCCTAATGATAGTCACCCAATTCTATTCTATTCTATATAAAATTCTACATATCTAAATTGTATTGTGCACTCTATTTCAGATTTTGATGGGAATATTTTGTAAAAAGTAAACTTTTATTCAAATTCAAGACTTTTATTGTAAAAAGTTCTAAAGTAATCCAAAGCTTAAAGACTCAAACAAGTTGTATCGGCCATCAGAGAGCAGTGGCCAAAGACAAGTTTGATAGGAATCGATTTCGGATGCGAAAGAATGTGGTTTGTTTGTTGGTTTTTGGGACCACTAGTCCACATCCTCCCCCGATTGACACTCGTTAAACTTTTTAAGCGGAAACCGATACTTTTTCCAATAATTCTTGGGATTTTTTGCCTCGAAATCCGAGTCAGGCGTCAATTCAGGTGGGATTTTGCGAGCGTTTTTTAAAGAGTGATTGAGTTTTATCCGAGAGTTTATAAGGCCAATTATTTCGAGTTTATTGCCAATCCTTTAGTACCCATTCTAATCCTTTCCAGTATCAAAAAAGTAATTGCAAATAAAGTAATCCAGTCAAACGAGGTTTTAACATAGGGGGAACTTATTTAACACATTTGTATGTGTGTGTGGATAGATTTTAATGGCGATTTTAATTCCGATCCTAGACAAATTCCAGTGTCTTCAGAAGCATAAATAAGTCAGCGTAGTTCCCCCCAGAACAGTTTATGAACCTCTCACTGTCATCCTTAACTCGGGGATAACTCTTCCAGCAAAAACTTTGCTAAAACAAGTTGATTCTTCGACCAAAGCCGCCTCAAAAGTGGACATGACAAGTTCTTCAACTTGTATTTTTATTTCACCTACTGAAATATAGCATTATAAATTGTGCATTTCAAGACGAGACTCGTCCTTCCTCAAATTTAGCACTTTTTCGAGTAAATTCCAGCGTAAATTAACGAGGGGTTTTAAGTAATATTAATCTGGCCTTTGGCCCATATAATCCTTGAAAGGAAATGGAAGAAATAAAACTTTCTGATTTTTTTGCGAAGGGCGGATTCCCTTAAAAAAGTCTCAAGATTGCAAGCCCATCCCTGATCCAGATCCGCATGGGTTTAATGAGTTAACAATGATCAATAAATTAGAAAATAAAATACAAGTTAATGTTTTAAACATATTATTCTTTTTTATTGCTCGGAGTTTGTGAGCTTGAAAAAAAGTTTTGCACTCTTTTAACTCATCTCTTTCGGGGGGCGAATGGGAAAGGCGTGAGGCGGAGAGCATATTTCACTTTTTACGAGTCTCAGCTTTGAATTAGATTTATCCTTGCTTCCTCCATGCATTTAAGCTCATATGCGAATTATGCATGTATTAACTTAAGAAAGGGCGATGAAAGTTTCAAAAGACGCCGTTTTGGAACCCTTAAAAAATTTAAGAGGCTCTTGAAAGCCCTCCCAATAAATTTAAAGCTCGTGCTTGTGGGATTTGAATTTTTAAATCGATGGGAATCAAACCCTGGGATTGATTAATCAAATTAATAACGAGTCAGATTGATTGATGATGCATCAATTTTGTCATGTTCCAGCCTTGTTTAAAGGGCTTGCGTTGAGGGGCTGAGGTTGAACTTTTGAAGGGCTGGGAATTATTAAAAGGGTGATGAAGATTAGACAAGTTTTTTTGTCCAACCTCCACCTGGATCCTATTGGAACCTCTCTAGATTAGAATACGGTTTCATTTTTAAAAGAATGCTTTTTCCTCCACCAATTTGGAAGCATCTTTCAGCTTTAAGAATGCAGAGCTCCGTTGATTGTTTCGATCTTCACATGCCCACATTCAAGTTAAGGATTATTGTTTCACCCTTGAGGATCCGAGGACTGCTGTGACATTATTCGAGATAGCTTTAGCCTTTAAGGAGGAGAAATGCGATATATAGTGGTTAGCTGAGCAGGTGAATTTATTTATAAAATATTCACAACCCTTCCTCCCCGTAAAAAGTAAGAGTTTTTCTAGTGAGGGAAGCTGCAGGTCCAAATGTGAGACATTTGGACACGTTCTCCGGTTGTAAACAAGCTCCTGCTATTTTTTTAATATGAGAAGTGGCCAAGATCTTCTATCTGCATTTCTTTTGGAGTCCCTCAAGATCTCACTATATCTCTATCTAGAGTTTTGTCTCTTCACCTTTATTATTATTGCTCTGGCGGGGGAGCATCCCTCAAGTACTAGTGCTTTCCATCTCTCCAGAGGTTTTGCTATCAATTGATCGAGACTCTTCACCCGCTGACTTTGGCCCGGGTCTCTTAAAATGTTATGTACATGCATATAGTGCACATGGGGAGAGAGATCTCGAGGAGGACGTGAAAGAGCATACAAAATACTAGTGGGAAAGAGTCTCGAGTTTTATTAGATAAAAGAGCATAAATCCACGAGGACTTTAAAGTGGAGGCTGGAGGATGCATGGCCTTTAGCTGGCCCATGAATCAAATGTTGTGGTCTTCATTTTAAGGGGGTCGAGAAATGCGGATACCGTGATCCTATGCATTAAACAATTTATTTACAAGATGAATTTATTTGGTTTCTCCCCGAATGTAATTAAATTGTTTGTGCGGAATAGGCCAGTATTAATTAAGCCGTCGCGAAGAGTCCTTTTTGCTCGAGTTTAAACAACTGTAATGGTCTCAAATCATGACATGCCAATTAACCTTTTGCCTGAAAAAAAAATCCCATTTGAAATGCAAAGGGTTTAAACGGCCTGTGACGTTACTACCTCTCCAAACATTAACCTGGAATAAACTCTAGGTTTTCCGGATTTGCATTCCTGAACAATTATTTGGGAGCTAGTGGCTCAAAAATTCTAAAAAGATAGAAGAGCAATTACTCAAGATTTATGTCCCCAGCTAATCATTTCAATTGTCCAAGAAGCTTCACCGTAGGGGCTCTCTAGGAGCCGTTCTTTTTCGCAGAACTCTTCGGCAAAACTCCTTTGAATCGGTGGCAATTTTGCAAATACGAGTTTTACCTAATAAATATGTATGCTAAGAGATTCTAGGAGCAATAGGCAAAATCATATCAGATTATCCTACAGAAAGAGGAACATGAAATAAAAGAAATATCCTGCAAAGTGTGAAACTCGGCCGTATAAAAAATTGGGATTGCTCGTGATCATTTATTTAATGACTTTATTGCAATCATTAAATTAGACACTCGAATGAAACGAATCGGACCTTCACAGTTCGATCCGGCCGCTACTGATTTAGAGTTTTTAGGCAACTCAAAGAGCAGGAGGAGGATATCTAGAAGCCCTTAAGGCTCCGTGCATCCTTATCTAATGGGCCTTGCATGCGATAATAGTAGGAATATCAAGGTGGAGGGAGCGGGTGCTCTCGAGTGATCTCTCTCTCTCGGATAAATTAAGCAAGAGTGATTATTTACAAACAGTAGTCGGAGCTGGGAGCTACTAATTCGCTTAACAAAGATGCCCAGAGAAGAATACAATTTTAATTAAAGATTTGCGTGATCTAGTTTAAATTGAGGAACTCGGCAGTGGGCTGGATCTTTGAACGCAGATGGCCGAGTCTATTAAATTAAACAGAGACTATTCGATTGCATTTTTTATTCCACTTCTTTCTCTTTCAGTCTTGATTATAAATTAATCCTGCAATTCGCTATTCTCTTTGTGTTTGGAGCTCAAGATCTGTGCGTGCTGATTATCTCACCGAGTCCTGGACCCTTTTGAGAATCTCTTTACTCGAATACCTTTAAATTCTAAAACTTTACAAAGAGATTTTAACAAATTCAGAGTTCAGGATTCAACAATACTCAAATAGGCCCTTAAATGGGGTCGACTGAAATCCCTGGAGGAATTCCAGTTTTACACGAAAAAAAGATCTAGAAAAAACGAGCTAATTCCAAATCTGAATTCTGGATCTGGAGTTAGTTGTGGTGAGATATAATTTGGTGTGTCGGCGTTGAATTTGATGTCACTCATCCTCAGCCAGGGATTTTTCCTCCCACTTAAATATTAAATGCTCATCAGAAGGTTTTTTTGCAACCCGAGAATCTCCCGAGATAATTTATGACAACATTCATTATGCTAGAGCATCTCTGTCCTCTGGGGCTGTGAGATATTATTTTACTCCGACTGAGGATGAGAATTAAATGCAACAGGGATATAAACACATTCCATTCCACGCACGAGAGAAGGCAATTTACCATTTACACTCTTGGAAGAGGATTTCAAAATAAAAATGCATCTTTTTACAGGGGAATTGTCCAAAATACCGAGTACAGAAAAAGTGTGCACTCACTTATACAGGGATTTCAAGAGAAATCTTTGTGAAAAGTACATACCCTGCAATTGTACGCACCTCAAGTGTTAATAAGCCCTTTGTAAGCCCTGTCCCTGGGTGCTTTGAGCGGCTCAAGACTCCTTGAACAAGATGATATGATCAATGATGAGTGGCATTTTCCTCTGGACTGGATCCTTGGACCAAAGGGAAGACAAGTGAAGGGCACCAGAGGCGAAGAAGCAGACAGTCGACTCCTCAAAAGTCAAGTCTCTCCGGAAAGACAGCGGCCAATTCTTCACACCTTGATTGGAGAGGAATGCTGGAACATTTAACATGTCAGAGACCCACAATCCAAGCCCAATTCAAATCCAATTGTCCGACAAACACCGAACAAGAGCTACAGTAAAACACATGTGTAATTCTCTGGATATTGCTTTCAGAGGAGTTATAATTGCTACATATATGCTGGGTATAAAGCGGATTTATCCTAGTGGATCCATCCTCAAATCCCAAACTGGGCTAAAAGGGTTAAAAGGTATGTGCAAAGAATTTATGGATTTGAGACTTGCAGTCATAATTCAATTTCCCACAATAAATGTCGAAGGTTTTATGAGAAGATGCCTTCTTTTACAGGAGTCACTGAATTTACTAGGCCGCATAGGTAGGCTTGTAATGGCTATTGTAATTAGTTTGAAAAAGGTTTCAGTAGAATTTGGAATATTTTAACTCTTCCTTTATATGGTAGGTATCATGTCAGGGGGACTCAACCGGAAATATGTGGTACAAATATTATTCATGGAAGGCCTAGTGGATTTTAGTAGGTGAAATATTCGTTTAGTCTCCCCTCCCCCTGACCGGAAGTGTCATTCACAATGCAAGGTGGGTGAGGAGACCCTTGAAGGTCCCCTCCCATGATTGGCTCAAGTTCGCTCCCTTCATTTCCCATCCGCCATTTGTACATTTCAGGATCCCCCTAACGGTTAACCTCAGCCGTATTTTCCATTCTAATCATAGGCAATCAAATATTGTAATTTTTAATAGGAGCAGGTGTGGATTTATCGCATTATCAGCCACCTAAATTACCCCCTCTTAAGTGGGTAATTACAAATATTAAGGGAAATTATATCCGCCCATTTTGTAATTATTTTGTACAATAGTAGGGTACATATTTCATTTGGTCCCTGATGAACTAAATTATTAAATACAGATTATTTGAATCACATCTGCTTTATTTGAATTAAACTTGCTCAGAATCTTCCCAATAAGAGCTCTCCATTGCGTGGCATTTTCCAACTCAATAGTCTTAAATTCCGTTGGATCTTAAGCATATGATCTGTAAATACTTGCACGGAGTAAATCTGGAATTCCCTTAACCAAATATCGGCAATTTCTAGCCCTGTTTTTCTACAACCGAGCCGAGAGAGACCACAATTTAAGGCCTCGGCTCCGCTCCTAACAAGCTTAGGTGAGTTAATAATTGGGGAGCTTCTTTTGTAAATTACATAGGGGTTGAAATGGTTCCAGCGGTTGAACATGATCAGGCCACTGATGATCCTGAATAAAGTCATTTACCGAACTCTAAGAGAAGAGGAGGATGAGCAGATGGGCTCAAGGCTCTTTTTTCCAATGGCAAAACCAATGTCCATCTCCAATCAAAAAAATCATGTGGATTTCACAAACAACCCCCATGCTGCGTATACTACTAAATGATTTCGCAATTCAGCTGGCGAATTTTGCACTCCTCGTAAAAACAGCACACATTTGCGAGTTGTAACCTACAGACTTACAATCTGCAGATTCACTTGCTCAGATTGGGGAGTGAGGATCATTATTATTGAACCTACATTGCATTCGGATTGGAATCTGGATCTAGATACTCTGGAGGAGCCCGATAGAGCACATAGTACGAGTGTAGTAAGCATTTCTAGGCCAAATTGCATCAAAAATACCTCTATTCAAAGCGTGAGGGAAGAGTCAAGTACTCCCCCGTTCTTATTATCTTTCTCCTCACTAGCCGACCCGACTCCTCTTTGAGAATTCGGCCGAGAAATGGAACTGTTTGCCGCAAATTACATCTTGATGAGAATTTGGAAGTTTCCTCACGTTCAAATAAGATTATATGGGGGTTTTTTCGCTCCAGAAACTTTGAAAACACCTAGGTTCTACACTAGATAGGTAGGTACTATAAAGAAATTCCTTATACTATGCCGAAGGATGAAAATACAAGATATAAGAGAGATGACAAGGATCATGTTCTCGGAGATTCTTTCCCCTAGCTTTATAGTTGACCGTATGATTGGGGCTGAGAACTTGAGAATTGAGATCCCCTTTGGCCATCTCCATCACCTTTATTTCATTTTTCACTCCTCAACTTGGCCATATAAATAAATATCAGTATCTCTTGAAATAAAAGCTAAAAAGATATTCTTCTTCAAAGGCAAGTTTTATGAAATTTCAAACTGCTAACTCTGAACACTGTAAAAAGCCCACGGACATTTTACACTCTCCCTTTCGAGACTTTGTTGATTCGGTCGGTTTTTGGACTTGTAAGTTTTTGGGACTGAAAGAATTGAGAAAAAGTAAGGTTGTTAGCACTAGTTTAAGGGCGAGGAAAGTGCTAAAGGGTCCGAGGAGTATCTCCTTGTATTCCCTGAATGGATTTTTAAAATATTCACTTTTTAAAAATTCTATTCTGGACGCATGATGAAAGGATAGTATTTGAAAATATGGAATTATTCACAAAGGGTGGAATAATCCTTTCATTTTACATAAGATCTGAATCAAAATGCGTATGATTCCCTTTGATGTACACATATTTTTTAAATCCATTTAAGATAAGAGTATTTGAATCATATTTTTACATTATCCAAAAATAAGAAACTTTCTTTGAGGTTCAAAAATGCATTAATAATATAAAATATTTTAGAAAAATATGACGGAAGGAGCCATATAGGTTTTTGTATCGTAGCTGGGAATAAATATAAGCCAGGCAAAATCTAATAAAAAGTCTACCGACTCACCTCCAATTATAAAAGAGTAGTAGTTGGGCCAGGTAGGTACCTCTAATAAAAGCCACATTGGACGAGATTAACCGATATTAAATAATTTATTGATCCTGTCATTCGGCTCGGTCCAAATTAGAGGAGTTGTTAAAGGTATCCTCTCACAATGAGGATGACTATTCAAAAGGAATTTCACCTTCTCTCTCAGGAAAAAAAGACAAGAATCATTCCAAAATTACACAGTGGTGAATACAGGGTTTTAGAGGGAGGAAAACACCATTATTTCACTAAATGCACGCCTTTTCATCCACCTGAAGCCTCAATTGGACGTGTTGAGATCTTTATTAGCAGTGTAAAGTCGTATCTTGGCTCCTCCGCACCTTCTCATTATGGCCCCCCTTAAACTCCAGATTACCCAAGATTGAGTTCTTTTAAAAATTGGGAGGATCGTGGGATTCTTGCATTTAATCAGGGGCCAGGGTTCCATTATAAAAGCATCAAAGGACTTGGAGGATCCTGAGTTGAGAATTTTGATCATCCCACCATGTTATTTACCTATCACTCAATCCCTGGGATCCCTTCCCACTTGAATGAATGGATTCGGCTGTGTTGAAAGAAGTTAAGAATGCAATTTATTCCAGGGGGAACAATTGGGCGTTTGAGAGGAAGTCGAGAGTAAGGGAAGAAGCCAACCAAGAAATCGAGTTTACAGATTTCAAACTACTGGTATATTGTAGAAGTACCAGGATTTGATTTTTCAGACTTGGAACTGACAGAAAAACTGGATCTCGTTTGTGAGAATTCAAATTTCAAATATGAATGCATTTTTTATCCAAATTTCATGATGATAGGGATTGAAAAGTGCGAAGATTTGATGATAAACCCCCATCAGACAAACAATCTGCCAGCATTCCTCCTCCTCCCTCCTCCCTCCCTCATCCCCAATTCTAATTATCCAAAATATACCCGTTTCTCTGTCATAAAGGTCATCAGTCAATCATTTTACCAATGATTTCAATGCACACAGCATAAATGCATGGAGAAATCTCAAAGAATCCCTAGGAAGGAAATATGTGGTAAAACTTGTATCTCGAATTGAAAGTAGGCAGGTTTGAATAATATATGGTTCATATAACTTGCATAACTTTACACTTTATTAGATCGGTGCATCTTTTACTCATCTTTATGTAGTAACACTAGCGGCATTATCTTAAAGAACTTGCACTTGCTTTAACTTGGGGAGGATGAGTTAGAGACTCGGAAATTACTAAATTGCGAAGCGGCCGTTGGACGGAGTCATCTGTGACTCAGCATGGGTCTATTCTTCCACTCGAGGACAACTCAATTGACTTTCAAGTACAAAAGTACAAAGAACTTAGCACGTCTCCGCGTAGAGTTTAAAAGTTGAGGAGCTGGAGCCAGAGGGGCACATGAACAAATTATAAACTTTTCAACCAATACCTTACTTTATGAAGTCGACTATGAAGAACACAATAGGTAGGTACTTTCAAAGGAAACAAGATCCATTTTTTTATGAAATATGAAATGATTTTAGCCGAGTATTTCTCTCCTTAAAAATTATCAATTTCCGATCCGTTCGGTTTGTAATAGTAATCTGCGGGTACAATCTTCCCTGAAAAAGGGTACCAAACATGATGGAGGTCATTAAAGGGCTGGAAATACATAGGTCATGAGTTGGCCAACACTTGAACCTTATCCGGTACACCCTTTTTAATAGCATTTATCTCTCAAGAGTCTTCCCGGATATTTATTAACCCCTAATTAAGACACGGCAAGTGCGGGTACTGGTAGTAGTAGCTCCCTTAACCAAGTGCTCCCCTTGTTACATATATTCTGATACATATATCGTTGATTGAGCGGCCAAAAGGGAGTTAATTTAAAGATTGCCTGAACTTGTGTGTACAGGATCCGGGAGAATGTGTAAGATATAGGGCCGAGATAGGGGCTAACCTGGGGAAGGTGGAGTTGAGGTGTCTGTCAGCCAGGGCTGAGGGAGCCCTTGCCCTTATCAACAGATCCTTTATGACTTTATTACTTTACAAGTTGCATGTTCGGACAAACACCTGAAATTACAAATCCTTAAGGCCCAAAAACATCCGAATCCAACATATGCTTTGATTCCTCCTAGAATAATAGGCTTAGCGTGTGCATACCAAAATATACTCATCCTGCCATTATTCGAGTATTACAGGGCACATGAATTACACTATTACAGATACTCTATAATAGCATTAATATGAGTACTAGAAGCTTGAAAGATTTAAAGAAAAATATAGGCGTCACATCCTCCTCATAATAAGAGCAAATAACATGGGTAGGTGATTGGTGTATAACAAACTGTAATTGACCAAAGTCAAGATCCGTATAATTTGACTTTACATTGGTTTTTTTTTTCGCAGGGAATTATCCTCAGAGAAAGTAATTACTTATTTATTGAGAATTGACCATTTGTGCTAGTATTTATTATCAATCAGGACTAGGAGGAACTTGAAATTTGAGATTTTGGGAACCGTACGATAATCTAACCACATAAAAGAAATCTCAAATGTTCCTCCACCCCATCAAATCAAGTGGTTTTTAAAGAGCCATTTGTACGAGTAAAAGATGTGCATATTATTGCATGCTGAGAAGGAACTTAATCTGCATAATGTTTATATTCCAAAAACCATTAAAAATTCTCCTGATTAATTCCCCCTTTGCACATCAAACGGACTATGCAATTATTGCTTTTTCTACAATATACCCATTTAAATGCCCTACGAAGGGAGGAGGGGATTATTACCTGTTGAGGAATTGACGACGGAAGCCACTTAAGATTACAATCTGTAAATTTTATTGCTTCAACAATTACAGATTACATTTGGCAATTTTCAACCTGAGGATTTAAGTTCATACTGTCATTATATTGTTGTAATACAGAAATCTCAGCAATATACACCTAATGTGCATCTCTCTTTTAATGCCATCGATCAATTATACAATAATTATTTTAATTATTGCTTTATAATACTCGTATTATTGTACCTACTTTGTAATGAAAAATTAGTTTACGCATAAAATAAGTAGTTTGAGCATCGGGCATATTAAATTCCTGACTGCATTGCTGGTTTGTTTAACAGTGGCTACAAAACCCAAGCTAAGGCCAAGGTCTTTCACTCGCTGTCAATCAATCAAAATCAATTCATCCTCCTTTCATCGTATCTGTTTCGCATAATTGACCTCAATGCTAAATCATATGCCCTCATGTAAACTCATGAACTTTTTGGTCAGTGTTGGTGGAGGAAAACTGAGCCAAGTCCTGATGCCCTGCCATCATCCAAGATCCAATCTTAGGTAGTTTATAAAATAGTTTTAAACAAATGCCCCAGAAGGTCCTTAATTCTTGCTCTTTGATTGGAATCCTCCGGGATAAACAAACTAAGGAGTAATTGGCATGAAATCTCCAGTCCTTCCAATCTTTGAACATGCAATAGCAGCATAATCCTTCCTTCATTCCAATCATCCTGGGAGATCAAACAACAAAAGGGGCAGAAGAAGAAGCAATTTCTTTGCATTATTATTATTATGCCCTACCATATGCCACAAAGAAACACGCAAAATGTCCATATCTGCTTGAGATTCTCCAAAGAAGAAGCTTTGATGGATCTTTGATAATTCCCACTCCCTCCAGGATCCAGGAGATGCAAAAGAATGAAGCAATTTGCTGGGATTCTCATCGAAAAGTTCTCTGAACATGTTGGAATCCGGGTCGGGGATTATATTAAAATTTAAACCTTCCTCCTCCCTTGTACTTAAGTATTTATTTCCCATCTATCATCAATCCACTTTTTTTACTTGAATATTCTTCATCCGTAAATTCCGCGGCTGAGCTGGAAGAGTCATAATAATAATACAGTACAGGACTGAAAGCTTGTTAGCCTCAGATCCGTTCTGGAATAATGTTCCATGCTCCAATCTCTGGCCTGAAATTACCTTCTGTGCTATCTCGAAGAATCACTCAATTCATCCTTTATGGATATTATCTACTCCTATGCTAATCCTTACCTAAATTCTTATAGAAAAAGTGATGATTTTATTACAAAGCATAAACCGAGAGTTCCACGCCCTTCCGCCCCCCTCAAAAAATCTCTGATTAACTCATTGCTCTCGAACTCTACACTTTTCCACATCTTGTATATCTTGTGGCTTTATGTTTAAAGCCTGAGGAATTCCATCTTTTGCCTGAAAAGATGAGAAATCCCCTCCCTCCTCCAAGTCTCCCTTGCAGATAATGAGAAAGAGATTAGTATCTTTCTCTCCCGGCCCTTTCAGGGGTTGGAACTCGACTCTTATGAACCAGTACTCCTTACTTTTCATCTCGAGGAGCCCGGTTAATAGAGATGAATCCCTGAATTCACCCTAAAAGAGGAGGAAAGTAAGTGAGAGAACGTGTTGCTCATGAGTTTGCTTTTTGGCTCGAGGAGCTGCCATCATAATAACATAACTCTATAAAATAAGAGATGATTTTACTCCACCAGAGAAGCCAGGGGTTAAGGTTTTGGAGCTAAGGGGGATTTCTGAGAAGAAGAGTGGAAATCTCGGAGGAACCTCGAGGAACTCTTGTAGAGGTAGAGGTAGAAGGCGTCCAGAGCCCAGTCATAAATCTTTTGCATTAATTGCTGCCCCACCAATACTCGCTACACGAACCGGAGGGTTCCTCGAGTGTCTTTGGAAAGCCGCTCTGATGACCAAAATCCTACTAAAATCCTATCTGATTCAAGGGAGAATATATTATGCTTATTTCT
>JAAZTK010001326.1:0-14519 GCA_036507255.1 Megalothorax incertus
TATAAATAGGTAGTATAAATTTAATTAATTAGAAAAAGTTGATGAGATTAATGGTGAGTAGAACTGAGTCAATTGATTTGACTAATCCTAAGATCATAAGATTTAAAAAAGATCTACAAAATGAATCTCTTTGTTTTCTTGATTCAGTTCATTTTTCAGATCATTTATAAAAACGATCATTTATGATAATTGATAATTGACCAGAGATAGCGATAAAATACATAAATAGCCTATAGGTTACCTTTTAAATATTATATTTATATTTTGAAGCTTCCTTCATATTAAAGGATCAAATTATAGTATTTGAGCTTCAGCGATCTATCATTTATTATATCGTAGCTTATACCTATCATATCCGCATTCAAACACAATTAATGTATTCGAAGTTCTAATTTCTGTATGTAATATTTGCAATACGGATATTACATTTACGGCAAAAGATAGTTTTAAATAAATAAAATACAATATGATTTGTTTTACTTACAAATCTGAGAATGAGATTAACCAAGATTAAAATGATGAACACAATTTGAAGTAGTTGAAAGATCTGTGTGGTTCTTGAAAACCCCTTTATAGAAAAATCGCCCATTTTTTGCTTGAATTTTGTTTATTGCTCAATTTATTTAAATTCAATAAATTAACAATTTGAGGGACAATCTTACAAGCTACTGGACAATGCTGTGGCTTTGTTCAAAGCAATAATTTATTCCCTGTCTTATTTTGATTCGATTTGGGGATTCGCGAATTCATTGTCATTTTTGCCAGTCAAGGACTCCGAAATAAAAATCAGGATTCAAAATCGATCTAATCGTAAATTGAAAAATTCCTATATATATTTTCCTACAATTAACTTGAATGGAATAATAAAAGTACATTAAAATGCAATCCTCAATATATCTGAATCTCTGATTTAAAATGTACTATCAAAAAGTTGGTAATTTATCCTTTATTGAAAAAGTAAATCAAGAATAATCTAAATAATGTATATTCTGTTTTTAAATTATTTTAAAAATAAACCAATGGCTTTTAAAATTTGCAAATGCATTTCCCATTATTATCCAATGGCTAATTACTTAATAATCCTCCTAATTGACCTTTAATTAATTAAAAATTAATTAAGAATTACAAATTAAAAGGGGACGCTAGACCGTTTCTAAAAATAACAGATGCCTAAAATCCGCCCTTCTTTGTCCACTAAACCTGGTCCCATACACTATTTCAAATAACTCGTCAAAAACAACACCAGGCCATGTCTTAAAAAACCATCCTGGACACCCCTCCTGGAATTAGGTAAAATTAAACACACGTTAATTAGCATAATTAGTCAATTAAATTAATTTGACATTGATTTCCAGGAGCAGTCAACATAAAAAACAAGTTGCAAATCATGATCAAATTCCCTCAAAATCTGCTGGTAAATTCAGACAAATTGACCTTGCTCATAATTATGTCATTTTATCAATAAATTGGCTCATTAATTAGTATCAATTAATTACATACATTTTACCCTAAAATTAACATCCGGTTCGAGAGATTTCTCATCATTTGTGTAATTTTTAAAAAATCCGAATTTGAGACCTTATTTTTATTTTTTTTTATTTCAGATTGACCTCAAAATGGACGTGTCAGACGAAAAATGGGAGACCTGGCTCAAAAGGGCCATCAGTAAAGTGGCTAAGAAAAAACAAAACCCTGGGCTGGAGCGAATTTACGCCGCAATCCGGGTAATTGCAGAAACCGAGCTCCCTCCTTCAGCTCCACCTCCCAAAGGACCTGAAACTGACCTCCTCTACTTTAACCATGTCACGGAACACCTCCAGCGTGCTGTTAAAAAGGGCATAATCCTACGTATGTACACAATGAAAGGGAACCCAGCATATCGTCTCGCGAGCAAAAGCGATCGACAATTGGATTTGAGGAACTCCACCGAGCCCGATCATACGATGATGCAGGGAGTTGTGGAAAAGTGCCTCAAAGAGTTGACAGCGGGGATGAGCAACTTTCGAAGGTTTTCTATTGACAAGATTACAGATTATGTCCGTTTCTCTCATAAAATCCAATATGATGAAGAGACTACGGATGAATACCATGCCCTTCAAACTCCTATTTTAGCTGGGCTGGAACGTGGAGTTGAATTTGGTAGATTTCAACAATTTCAAAATTATTTTCGAATTGCAGATGAAGGGGCCAAGAATTCATCGAAAGCTTTTACAAGAATTAAAGTAGGTGCGAGCAAGGGGAAGGATTCAAGAGGAATTCCAGATATGGCTCAAGAAATTAGAGAGCTATTTACAAAATTAAAGAGTGGGAGCCAAGAGTTTGTCAAAATGCGGAAGAAATTGAATGGAATAATACAAGGGCCTTCAGAGAACCAAGATGAGGGAGCCCCAAGCCCAGAGTCTCTAGAAAAGCGAGAAATATCAGAGACTTTGGATCAAACTTGCGAGCAAATGGCTTCCACCGCTGAAATAGGAGTGAAAGATGACTTGGGAGACGCTCCTTTCACATCTCAAAGGTCTAAGCGGACAATAAAGAAACCGGAGAGATTTAATCCAGAACCTCTTGCGAAAAAACCGAGGAAAAAACTCCGAAAATCAGCCAAAAAAATTAATGATACTCTCAAAGATTATTTCAAAATGGAGATGAGTTATCACAAGAAAATGAAGCGAGGAAATGGACGGATAAAGATCTTTTCTGATGAAGAAACTTCAGAGGATGATGATGAAGTGGTATGCGTTGAAGAAATTAATAAACCTCATCGGGAAAGATATGACTTTGCGAATGAGTATGATGAATTCGAAGAAAAAGAGGATAAAATCAAGATCGTAAGCATCAAGAGTGTAATTTGCAGCGGAAGTGAATCAGAGGCTAGCGTGGAAGATCGAGAAGAATCAATGGAAGTTGTAGAATTGGACTCGTCAGCTGAACCAGAGACCCCATCGAATACCAATGAAATTCGAAAAACAATGAGATCAATGCGAGATTGTGCGAAATTGGTGCGAATGAAACCGAAATTGAATCGGAAAATTAAGAAATCTGTAAAGGTATGGCGAAAGTTAGAATTTTGGAATAAAAAAATTAATTACGATTTTTAATTTCAAGATCCCATCTCCTGCGCCGATTTATTCGAAACGAGAGGAGATGGTCTTCATCACGAACCCGGAAAAGTTGGATCCTTTTAACCTTGGACTATTGCTTAAGATGACTGACCTTAACATTTGTGATGTGGATCTTGTGGTGAAGGAGCAGATTTTCCGCGCACATCGTATTGTTCTTGCAGGTAAATTACACGGTCATTTAACTATTAAATTGTATAAGTAGTAAATTGTATTTATTTTGACATTTTTATTAATTTCCAGCTCAAAGTCAATACTTTTCCAACCTTTTCAAGAAAGAACCGTTTATGCCTTTTTTTACACTGGACGTAGACAACCCGAGAGCGTTCCAACTCCTCCTAAACTTCCTCTACAAGGGCCATTTTGGTGAGACTGTATTCCTTAATCCTCCATCTGTATATGAATTCCTCGGACTTGCGGATTTCTTCAACCTGGATCATCTCAGTGACTATGTGAGAGCTTCCCTACGTTCAATTGGCCCTAAATTTGATGCTCAATTTGGTTTCAAGCTCCTCGAACATGCTCTGCTCAAGCATGCAGGGAAATCTCATTTTGATTCAATACTTGCGCTGATTAGACCGTAAGAATTTCAGAATTTTAACTTTAAAAAATCCAAATCAATTAAATACAATATTTTTTTTAATCGTAGGATCTACGGACAAATTAAAAACTTGCCCAACTGGAAACAATACTCGCTAAATGAGACCTATGCCTCAATTTTTAATAAATTTGACCAAACTCTGAAGAGTAGTGTGTGGAAAAGTGGAGGGAATACGAGCCCAATATTGCCCAAGATCAATGGAGGAGCTTCTTCCAGTGGGAATGCCAATGTTCAATCAGTGGCTCCAATTGCTTTTCTGTTCCAGCAGTCAGATGGCTCAAAAATTGAACGAAGAATTCGAGTGATTCCCCAAGAGGTGCCAAGTGATGTCAAAAATGCTTGTGAGGCGATGGACATTTATTAGTACACGGGAAATATTTTTAATTATCATTTTGATTGCTTTATTTTAATATTTCCAATTATTTTATAGTTTTAAACATTTTAATTAATAGAGTTTCTAGAATTATAGTTCTTTAATAGTAGTATATAATTGTATATTGCATCGTATACAGATTACAGATTACAAATTGTACTAGCTAAAGTTCTAAAGTTCTAAACCTTAATTTATAATTATGAATTTATCCCAATATTTTAAACTTATCTAATTGAATTAATTAATTAATTAATTTAGAGCAATTTAGGGCTAGTTTAGTATACTCTTGGATTAGTTCATGACACACAACGTGTCTTCTATTGACTTGTGACTGTATCTTCTATTTAATAATTTAATTGTATGCGGAATGCTGATCTATGAATTTTGATTGAATAAAAAATGAATTTAAAAATCTAATCGTAAGTTCTAATTGGATTAATTTCCTATTTAATTTTAAAAAGTTAGTTAGCTTGTATACCATATCAAATCACTATCAAATTAATTAGCTCTCTTGATGCATTAAATGACAATTGTTAAAAAATAAAAACTTAATTGATTTCCAAAAGTTAAGAACTTGAGGAAACGTACCGTGGCCTGGGACATTCTTCAACCGCCCCATAATTCAAAGTCTCCTAAAACTTGAAATAAAATCTGCTCAAAATTCAATATTTATTTTGCAATTTTTTAATTTATTTTAGAATTCACCAGAATTTTATTTTTTTAGGCAAAAATACAATGCTCAGGAGTTGTCAACTAATTAATAGGTTCTCACCATTGAATTTGGGAGCAATCCAACCCAGGGGGGATTGGAACCGGAGGATTTGGACATTGGGGGACGTCGGGAGAAATAGTTTGCGTGCTTCTCCTCAATTGCCCAATAATTTATTCGGGTTTATTACTCCTTCGCTTAATCAATATCTGTCAATTGATCAAACTTCTGGAGGGAGGGTCTCTAGTCGTCCTTTGGTGGTCCAAGAACTCGGGTAATTAACTTTAATTGGAGACTGCTGTATTTTTTCATACTTTGAACAATTTTATTTATATTGACATATACCACCAATTAAATTTGACCTTTAAAACTAATTGCCCGTTTTTTTAATCGCAGGAAGAATGAATATGAAGACATTGCAGAGGAGACCCTACAATCTTTGTCCACGTATTTTGACGAAATCCTCGAGAGTTCCAATTTGGCGGAAGCGGATGCCAACCTCGGGGTAGGTTTTAATTAAAATGACTCGCCTTTAAAATTGAAATTAATTATTTTTCTATTCAGAGTGGTGTATTAACCATCAATCTTGTCCAACACGGGATCTATGTCATTAATAAGCAGTCACCAAACAAACAAATCTGGCTCTCCTCACCCACTTCCGGTCCAAAACGTTATGATTTTATAAATACGTACTTGGATTTACAAACATGATGGAATGTCCCTTTACGAGCTCCTTAATTCAGAGATTCCTCCACTTCTGGGGATGAGTGATGTTGACTTTGTAGCCAATTGTGCTTACGGGAAAGCTGAAGAATCTTAAAAACATTGAAAAAATTCATTATTTAAAGTGCTAAAGCAAACAATTTTAAAATCAATAGTCTCGAAAGTAAAAAAGTGCAAAATTGTTCAATTGTGATATTGTTTGAAATTAATTGAACTTGTAAAAATGCTGGGTGGAGCCAAATTGACTGATATTTTTCTCGCAGGTATAGATTTTAATAAAATGGCAATAAATTGCACTTTTTAAGCTAATCAAATGCACAAAATGTTAATTTATTAAATTATTTTGTAATTTCTTTCGAAGAATTAATAAACCTTATTTATTTGAATTACAGAGAAGAATGTCGTGGATTTTGTAAGCCATTTTAATCATAAGCACTTAATATTAGAGTCTCTTGAATATAATATTTACGGCAATAATTAATTAGATTGACAAGAACTTGGGGCAGGAGATGGACAGACTCCTTGAGGATGACTTTGAGACAGATTACATGTGTTTTCATTTAGTTGGTGGGTTATTGGATTTCCCTATAAAGATTTCTCACGATTTCTGTGATATTACAACATGTTGGGTAGGGTTTAATTTGAACTAGAATGATAGAATCTTAATCCTAAAATTGAAAAATGTTTGATTTAGGATGTATACGTATTGGCATTAACAAAGGAAACTAGTGATAACATCCTATCCAAGTTTGGATACGGTTTAAAAATTCCTGGACAAGCTCCCAAGATTGACAAGAATCCAAAATTGGGTAAAATGCCTTTTAGAGGGGATGAGCTCACCCGGAAGCAGTTCCTCAATGCTGTAGCAGCTTGTTGTCCAAAAGATTAAGAATGTAATATTCTTTTTTTATTTTTCAATCTCTAAAATTCCATTCAATTTCATTTAGCATATATTTGCATGCTTGAAAGAAGTACTTGAATCCGGCCGCCTCTCCAATCTTTATGTGATAATTAGCAATGTAGTCATTATAAGGAATTACCTGTGGATTTTTCAAGAAGTTTTTGATCCGGATTCAGAGTAAATTCAAGCCTATAAAAATTAATAATGCATCTTTTAATAAATATCTGATTTTGACAGCTCAAAAATCAAATCTGAATATAAAACATTCTGTGAACTCGTTGAAATTATATCTGGTTCGTTCTCAAATCTCAAAATTTAATTGAAATTCAATTTATTCTTGAACATTTTCAGAACAAATGCTTCAAGTTCAATCCAATCTTCTGATTACCTTTATATTTCACGATGAAGTCTCTCAATCTTGGGAATCTTACGAGTCTGGCTGCTATTTTGAAGGGGAAAGGGGTTCTCCAACGATCCAAATGTGGTCCTATTTCCTAACGAGTAAAGCTCTTAGCAATTTGTAATAATTTGAAGCATTTAAAATCGTATTTTTGAAGGTTTACAAAAGGATATGTGGTCAATTATGCCCCCACAGCTATCTCAAAGGATCCTGGCCATCATTCTGAACGACTCTCTCGGGATTCTAGTCTCTAGATATTCGAAAGTAATTCAAATAACGCTAATTCTTCCCATTTTCTAATCCATTGACTCACCTTTCCACAGTTAAAGCCATCAGAATCCAATATGCCACAATTTGTAACAGATATTATCAATATTTTGGCAACTGTTGAGAAATTCCTATTTGCTCTCACCTCTGATATGGATCTCCTTTGTGGACAAGCGGATCCCTCCACTTCAAAAGTAATATTCTCGATCCATGTCAAAGCTCACTGCCTCGCCACTTCACTAGTCATCATTGGATGCCCTCTAGAGATACTCTACAAGGTACATTTAAGATTAAATACCTACGAGCTAAATTAACTTTATGATCAATCAGGCCATCAGACATGGAATTGCATCTTGTCGCCTATTTGAATCCCGATCCCTGGACCCTACAAAATTCTCCAAACCCATTTGGATGGACATTCTTCAAACCCTATGCCCATCTTTTTACCCATCAGATATTTCCTATTCAGATTGGGAGCTCCTAATGCATTTAAAACTACTTACAGCTCAACCTACCTATAATTGGGCTCTAGTTTATAAAGTAATCTTTGATTTATTTAATTAATTTCAATAATAAACACCTGATTTTTTTTCCAGATCCTGACAATGAATGATTGCAAGATTGCAAGCCTAATTCTAAGCTTATTTCCATCCGTTGTGGCTCCACCTTCCCATTTCCTTATCGAAGGACTCGGATTTAAACGATGTGGACATGCCTCTTGTCTCTCTTTCGGTGTAGATTGCCACGCACTTCCAAAATCAATTGCTAATCATACTATATCTTCATGTACACTTTATATCCTAGCACATGGGATGCCAAAAGATACCCTACCATTTGTATATCGATCCATTTTCCCCCGATTATCACACGCAGATTGGTCAATCATGGATCGAACACAAATATGGAATAATAAGGGAAGACCAGTATGGTTTCAAAGCCTTATAGACATCCTGAACCCTGTTCTTAAGATATCTGTACAAGCCTTATGCCTAGAGATCCTTCAAACGAGTTGGAGGAGCGGTTCAGAAACCCCAGGGCCCAATTCATCATCAAAATTAGTACTGGGGGAGGATGATACCTCTACAAGCTTAGTCATTGAATTACTCAATAATTTGACAGATTCAATTTCATTAATTCCTATCGGATTTTTTACGATTGCCGAAGAAATGGACGATCTTGTCCCAGTATCTCTTTCCCCTTTAAGGAATAATGTATCTGTCCATTTCCTTGTAACTTCCCTTTATTCACTACTGAGCCTTGGGCCTGGAATTCTGGCAGGTTTCCCCATTGAAGAATATTACGAGCAAGGTAGCTCAGGCGGGGATGGCGGGGAAGGGGTCAAACAAGGGCAAGTCGAAGCAGTTCTCGAGCCTTTACTTTCTGCTGTTGCCGAACGCGCTATTGTAAGCTTTCTAATTAATTAAATTTGTTGTTTTTTAATGTTATTAATTGATTTTTTAGCATTTGGATGATCAAGTAAGTTTTGGGATATTTTGGGGTTTTTTAGCGGGTTTTTACATATTTTAATTAACTTTAGGTATTTGATCAAGCAGTTCACAGGTAAAAGTCATGTATTTTACGCCAATAATTACTTATAATTTATTTTTGGAACCCTCCGCAGGCTCATCACGCAAATCGAATCAATGATGAAGCAAACCGTAGTCCAAGATAAAAAGAAAAAAGTTCTAGAGGAGACTGACTTTGCTCTGGAAGGTGATATTGCTAGTTTAAAAGCGGATTTCTTAATGGAAGAGATTGAGGGATCTCTGGCTCTTCGAGTACTCTATTGGTTCCTTCAAACACATGGGGATTTACTTGAAAATCTAATTGCGGGTGATGTCAATTCTTTTAAACTACCAGTCTCTGGCTCTGGGCATTATGATCAAAGGAGGGTGCAAATGATTCAATTTGGGGATAATACTTCAGAGGATATTCGAGTAGAATATGCTCGATTGAATCCGATTGTATTTGAGAGGGGGCCCAAAATGAATATGAATCTGCTCAAAATTGCACAAAGGATATAGGGCGTATAACAAGGCAGCGAATCCCTTCTCTGACTTTCATTATATTAACAAGTATAGGACATTTGATGAGGTGAGATTTCATGAATTAATTTGACTTCCTTCTAAAATAAATTTGTGAACAGATAATTTGGATGAAGAATGATCTGGACTGGGTGAGAACGGTCAAACATTGTCGGATGGGGTTGCAAAAGACTTTTATTGCAAAGCAATTGGAGAGGAGATGGGAGGTTATTCAGCAACAAGCAGAAACGGCGGATCCAGGGGCTTCTGAGGGTGAGGGGGTGGCCAAGCGGAATCGGAGGAATAAAATTATTGATGAAATCAAAGCACTTGTCAATTAATTAGACTTAAAATAGGCAATTATGGATATTTATAAGGTACTAGTGGTTTTTGAAAAGCTTAAAAAGTAGATATCTAGTAGAATGTTGAGAAATGTCTAGTTATAATCTTAAAATAATTTTTCATATTGCATTTGAAATATCGAAGCCTTGAATGTTGATTCTTAACTTATTCATTATTTATTACAAGTAGGATTGCGATTTTTGAAAATATTATTGTTGATGTTGAAATAATTGATAAATTTGACTTTTCCCAATAAAAAATTGTTAATCTAATCAATTATGGAATTTCCACTTTTGTATCTGTCAGTGAAGTCAATCAATCTCATATTTTGAGGGACATTTTTAATATTTATTTATATTATGGCTAGGCGTTTTATTTTGTTGATTTTTTTGAGATAATCCATACTTATCTTATGTCTCTAGGTTCTACAGATAGTATACCCTACTTATATAATTGGGTTTACATAAATATGCAATCATAATAATCAATTAATTAATTTAGTAAATTCTATGAACATAATATCACAAATATATCATTTTTAACAAAATGATTTCCGAAATCCTAGTTGGATTGCTTCTTGTAACTTTTTCACAAGTAAACACAATAGATGTCGCTGCCTCGCCGAAGCGCCCTGATGTCTCGTTCTTTCTCTGGACAAAGTATTATTATTATTTTTAAATCCCAGATCGTAGTAGGTACGAATATTACAATTATTTCAAAATAGCCGCAATCCGAGCTTCCATTTGACCTTGTACACTGATGACAACGCCTCTGTCGAGTATTCCTATTTTGACAAGGGAGGTCCAATCAAATTTGTCACCCATGGGTACATGAGTTCCTGCTTCACCGCCATCTTTGTAAATATGCAAGATCATATCAATGGTACATACTAGATATAATTTCACATATAGTATAATAGTACTACGTATTTATCAACATTGATTTCCAGCCTACCTCACGATGGTATCTAATGTGAACGTCATATGTATTGATTGGGAACCCCTCGCCAAAGATCTTTACCCGTCAGCAGCTGCAAATACGGCTCAAGTTGGCTTAAAAACAGCTCAATTTATAGATTTCCTTATCAGGGAAGGATTTACGACTGCGGACAAGATTATGTTTCAAGGTCATTCTTTAGGGGCACACGTTGCGGGATATACTGGTCAATATATGACACGTGGTAGACTTCCTTATATCATTGGACTGGATCCTGCGGGCCCTAGTTTTGAAGGGGCGTCACCAGATAAGAGGCTAGATCCATCTGACGCGGATTTTGTCCAGGTTCTCAAAAGGAAATCATTCTTGATGTGATGGCGTCTAATCTAATTTGCAAATTTTAGATTATCCATACAGATGGCAAGGGGGTTGTCATGAATTATGGAACGCTTCAAGTGATGGGACATGTCGACTTTTATCCGGCAGGGGGCCACGACCAGCCGTATTGCATTGATGCCGCCGATCTCTGTACTCTTTCTAATTGTTTTAAAATGAAAATTTATGACAATTAATTTTGTAATCAGTTGGATGTAGTCATTTTATGGCAGCCTACTATATTAATGAAGGTAAAAATTTATATACTTAGGATTAATCATGAGAAATTTTTAGGGGCATGACACGGCCTTCGGCCTTTCAGCCTGAAATAAAATCACATCTAATCTAATATCTTCAAAGGTATTGGAGATGGACCATCTCCTCAGCAAGGCGTCAGAGGATTTTGGTCATGCCCTTGCCCCACAGCGCCATCTGGAGTTATTACAGCAGAATGCAGAAGTTGCGCATCAGGATCAAAAGCGCTTATGGGACCATATTTAACCAATACGGGGTAAGTTTACTAATATGATGCTATATATACTAGTAACTAGTACTAGTAACTAAAATAGTAATACAAATAATTAATTAATGCTAATTAAATTTCAAAATGTTTAATTAAAAGGCTTCGTGGGCAATTCTATCTGGATGTTGGAAAAAGCACCCATTTTTGCCGGGGTTAAATTCTTCTCGTTCTAGTAATAGGGATATATGCCCAATTAAGACAAATCCTAAATTTACTATCCACTAATTACAATAGTATGCAGAGTATGCATATGCGATTAATAAAAAATTTTAATGCTTAATATAATTATCATTTTAATTTTTAGTTAAAAAATTTTTAATACTCGAGTACTCTTAAGCTATTATTTTAATCCTCATAAAACTATTTTTAAGGTTCATATTGGTAGTATCTGATACTATGTTGAAATATTGTAGATAAAAAAGTTATGAACTTATGACCAATATAAGCTATACCAATAGTATGGAATGTAAAATAAATTTCGTAGTACATAGTTTTCCACACAAATTGACTTTCTTAGAATTTTAAGAAATTGAAAGTTAAAAAAAGTGACAAATTCGTATAAAAATTAATAGATAAAAAATCAAGAATATTGAATAATATGAAAAAGATAAAAAATGTTTGAGAAGCCAAAAATATACATTTTTATAATTTAATTTCTGCAAATCAATTTGTGATCCAAAACCTTCCAATCATTAAGTTGACACTCCCTGGAACAATACTTGACCTTGCATTTAGAACATGCTTTCTCTGCCCCTGGCTTCCCGCAAAATGTACACAGCTTCTTGGCTCTGTCATCTTCTTGAAAGAGGATTGATCTTGGATCATCAACCCGAAGCATTGGAAATCCATCTTGAGCCATCCTCATGTAAGGATTGAGAAGCGTCATCTTCGCCCCAATCCCAAAATGAAGGTCAACCTCTTTGCTCCGATCAAAATTGTAGACAGAACACTTGAGGACATCTCGATTTGTGTCTTCAACGATCATCTGAAGAGATGTATACATCAAAAGACATTTCTCCACAACTTGTAAATTGATGAGTGTCTTCTCGTAGATTCGATCCTTTGTTAAATCCATTTCAGTTAGAGTAATTTCGCTTAGACCGACCAAACTTTTAGGAGCATTTTGAATTTTTGCACCTTTTATTGTATTGCGAATCGGGGGCAGTTTCCCTTGATTCATCTCTGCTTCTTGTTTTAATGAATGACGATGCCTCTTGATAATACCCACTCGCTGAGGGTTCAAAAGCAAATTATCCAAATTGATAGGCTCTTTTTTGGGAAGATTTGAGGATTTAGAGGGTACTCCACCTGATAACTTGATCATCATTTGAAGCATTTCCTTTTCCGTAGATTCATAAGGAAGGAACATTGGGAATTGATCCTTTTCAGCATCAACCCCCTTTTGGAAATATTCTTGAACTCTTTCCATTAATTCAGGCTTTTTGTCGTTTTGTAATTTTGTGAGGTATTTTGATGCAATCACATAGTAAGTCATTGGAACTTTGCGATGATCTTTTGGAACTATTTTGAGGAAATCTTCACATGCCTTTATTGAAATGTCTGGGTTTTTTTGATGTTTTGCAAATACTGACAGGTCATAAACGATATTCCAATCATTTGGAAATGTTTTAGCGTACTTTTCAGCTTCAACAAACCCCTGTTGATATTTCTCAAGATATCCAAGCATAGATAGTTTGAAATCGTAGAATCTCACCTCTTGAGGATATTTGTTGATGCAAGTTTCAAGGAATGGAATCCGTTCTTTGTAATTTTTTGTTTTAAGAAAAAAGTAGCAAAATCGAGCAGCTTTGTCCAAGTCCGAGATGAGCCCTTTAGCAATGATTTTTTGGCATGCTTCCAGGATTTCCTCGTGCACGACAAATGATCTCACAATATATTCTTCAGTTTTGACGCATTCACTCATATTCATAATTATTTCCTCCCATTTTGCGTTTGAAATATCGTGGGAATCCTCTTGGGCTTCTATTAATTCAAGAGTACGGATTTGATACATAATTGTATGCATAAGCCGCTTGGCAAAAGGAGATCCCTTTTTAACAGCTTCATTAATTTCAGGAAGACTGATGCTCGTCACCTTTGAAAAAGAACCCTGAGGAAGGGTAGCCCTTCTAAGTTTCTCCATCATTTCAAAGATATCTTCCGTGTCCAAAACTGGTCCATCCTCTTTGGCCTGAGCGTTAATTTTGGGGACGACATCTTCAATTTCTTTAATTAGATCGAGCTTGGTTTGAAACTCATCTTCGGTCATTTGAGTGAATACATTCCCATGCTCCTTTGCACGCTTCCACCAAATTTGAGCTTCCTTTTTCTTTCCTGATTCCAATGTAAGAAATATATGTAATATACAATATAGTATAAACCTACTTAGTTATATATACAATAGGTCTAGTTATGTTAGATTATTTTTTGTTATTTTGTAAAGATATTTAAAATACCCTTTCGCAAATAAAGATACGCAAGGTTTTCCATTGCCCTTGGAACGGGAGGAGATGCAGAGCTCGCCATCTTCCAATATTGAATCGCCTTTTCCTCATCCCTTGGAATCTCAGTTCCACCATTGTACATGCATCCCAAATTATTTGCAGCCACCCCCAAACCATTTACTGCGGCTTTCTCGTACCAATATATTGCTGTCTCTAAATGCAATTCAAGTAAAAATCAAAGTTTAGAAAGAATTGTATTGTAATTGTATTACAATATATCTATAATGAATTTATTTTACCCGGATTAATTCTAACACCAGTTCCATATTGATATGCCATTCCAAGAGAATATTGAGCTGATACAATCCCATCAGGCACTTTCCCATTACAAGTCCTCGGCGTCTTTTCCTCGTCATTCGCCAAATTCTTCATCATCTCAATCCCATCTCGCATATCCAGCTTCACACCTTCCCCCTTTATTTTGAACATTGCCAATTCATACCTAGCCTCGGTATGGCCTTCCATTGCAGCTTTAGCATATAATTTGGCAGCCATTTCCAAATTCCTCTCAACCTGAATCCCATCCCTATACCTATTGGCGAGTGCATAAATCCCTTCTGGCCCTCCTCTTTTGATGATTAAGTCCTCCACTTTGATTAGAGTCTCAAATTCCTCTTCAATTGACTTTCCACTACGCTGACTTTGTATTTTTGCAAAATCCCTTGTGGTTAAATTGCATCCAGGATCCAAGTCCGTTCGAGTATCTTGGTCGACTTTTAAATCAC
>JAAZTK010001327.1:0-14512 GCA_036507255.1 Megalothorax incertus
CAATTTCCCCATAAGGTATATGTTATAAGAAATCAAAAAATTTCGAAAATTTTGTATATATTAGCATAGGGAGAAAAATTTTTCATAATTATTATAAGTCGGGAGAAAATTTTTTTTCCTCAGAACTTTTTCCAGTCACTGAATTGCTCCAAAATGTCAATTATTTCAGCTATTTGCAAAATCCAATAAAATATCAATGCAATGTTAATCTTGATTCCTTGAATATTATTTTCAATCTTACCAATATCACAAGGTGGAAACGTAATAACACCAGTGTACATGCTATTCACAACAAGAGAAACTGCCTTTGCTTTAAGCCCTTGTAGTGTAATCCATGTCATTTCTTTATCTCTTTCCTATTTAAACAAATACATAAAATAAGTTAAAATTGACAGATTGCATTTTTAAAATGAATTTGTTAACATACCCCCATAAAGATTTCTCGCAGGAAATGAGAACAGCTCATTAATATAGCCCGATGAGCACTTACAATCCCATCTTCACACACAATTGTGACATCTTTTTGCGAACCCGTCTCAGGATAAGCCAGATCCTTTACGTAAAGAGAACAGAGGTATTCTAGGGCTCCTCCAAAGGGAACTCCTGATCCAATTCTTGTCATTTTGTTCAATTTAACCAAATTTAACCATAGCCTTCAACAGCAGTTGAATTAACAATGCGATAAGATGAGATCAATAGTTCTCCCAGGTCTCAATCCCCTTGAAAAAACTGTTCATAAAAAAAATACAAGAATTTAAATCAACAGGTGTTCAATGGGCCAAATAAATTAAAACCGGTTTACATATCTACCTGTTCAATGTCTCTCTCTGGTCATCCGTCGGGCATGTGGCAATGGTGAACGGGCTAATGTCAGGTCACTCTCGTGTCATGATAAAAATTAATATCAAACCTAAAATTAAAATGTGCAAAAATAATTCAAAAATAAAATATCAAATGCTTATAAATTCTGAACTGAAAGCGCGAAGGATCTTGAATTTGTCCACCAAAATCCCTCAAAAGTTTTTGTCCAAATATTAAGGATAAAAATTAATTTATTTTTAATTAAAACTTGATAATTACGATATTTAATTGCTAATCCTATCTTGCATTGCGTTCTTTTTGGATCTCGTACTTGGATAATGGAGGTGCCAAAAGAAACTCCGCTAAATGTCCCAGAAAAATTCTCATTTCCATTTGATCCTTATTCAATTCAAAAAGATTTCATGAGAAATCTTTTTAAAGCTATTGATGACCGGAAGTTGGGTATATTCGAGAGCCCTACAGGCACTGTATGTCCTTTCTTTTTTTAGCACAATTGTACAATACTGGCATGTACTTTTTAATTAATATATTTTAATTTAAAATTTCTTTCAGGGAAAGTCGCTGAGCTTACTTTGTGGATCGCTATCTTGGCTTGAGAAGCGAGAGGATCAGCATGTTGAAGACTTGAAGAAGCTAATTGAGAGCTTTGACCTGGAGGCTGAAGGTACTTTTTTTTTTTACATTTTTGGATTTGATCAGTGTGTATTTGACATGTGGTTTCGATTTTTTCAATTTCAGAAAAGAAAGCAAAAAACGCACAAGATTGGATCAAAGAAATCTACCAGTTTAACCAGAGGAAGGAAGTCATCTTGAAAGCCAAAAGGGAATTGAAATTCTACGAGGATTTATTTCAAAAAAGGGAAAAGATTCTTCAGAGGCGAGTGGAGCTTGAAGATAAGCAGAAGAAACGATATCCTGCCAATAATAAACCACTTGAAGAGATCCAGGATGATGGAGTCGAATTAAAAGATTCTTTTCTTAATGATGAATTTGCTCCAACTCAAGATTCTGACTCTGAGGATGAATTGAATGAAGAGGATGCGGTTGAAGAACCAGAATTTGTTCCAACTCAAATGATTTTCGCATCTCGAACACATTCTCAGGTAAGAAATTGCTCATAATTTACAATAAAATAAATACTAATTGCATTTCTTTTGGGGTTTTTAGCTAAGCCAATTTAACCACGAACTTAAACGAACTGAATACTCTAAAAGGGTCACTGCTACAACTCTAGGATCTCGTCAAAACATGTGCATTAACCCTGAGGTCTCGCGTTTGGGAAATCTTGGTCTCATTAATGAAAGGTACGATCACTCTAGAATCTATACAATTCTAATTTCCAGCTTAATTTGAATACATTCTTAATTTCATTCTCATGACTTTAGGTGCCTTGATCTACAAAAGGGGAGCAAGGGAAAGAAGACGTCTGAAGGGAAAAAGATGAAAAAATGTGGAGGCTGTGAATTTTTTAAGCAGAATTCGATTGAGGAGCTAAAGAATCATGTAAAATATTTTAATGCTTAAATTAAAACGGCTAAATTAATGTTTTTCTCAATCAGATCTTGTCTGAACCAATGGACATTGAAGATTTGCATAAAGTAGCAAAAAATACATACAAAGCATGCCCTTACTACGCTTCGAGGAAAGCTGCAAAAGAAGCCCAGCTCGTACTCCTCCCTTATAATACCCTAATACATGTTGGAACGCGTGAAGCTGTTGGAATAAACTTACGAAACTCTGTCCTTTTGTTTGATGAAGCTCATAATCTGATTGAATCAATATCCAACATGTATTCAACTCAGATTACGGAAGTTCAGGTGGATGCATGTTCCAAAGGGCTTAAAATCTACATGAATCGTTACATTTCACGATTCACTTCGAATAATCTGCTCAAACTTAAGCAGCTCGCATTTATCCTCAAGTCACTTGCCAAATACATTGGAGCCACCGATGCAAAAACCCCAAAAGTATTCTCAATTAGTGAGTTCAAGCTTGAGATTGGGATTGATAACCTGGATCTTTACGAACTTGTAAAATACTTTCAGAAATCCAAGCTTATTTTCAAGGTATACATTTTTAACCTTTAAATATTTTATAATTTAATTGGATTTTCTTTTGAAATATACAGTTAAAAGGCTACCTCTACAAATGTGAACAAGATGAGGTGGAAGAGAATGAACGGGTTAGGGAAGCCGCTGAAGCAAAAGAGAAAAAGAAGAACGCGATAGCGAACCGAGCAAATAAAAAACAACTTCCTAAAACGGAGCCCAAGAAAGACCCTGGCAAGTCTAGTCAGAGGAGCTACAAGGCTGCATCTTCTCAATCCATACTCAACTTTTCCGAATTCCTCCGATCGATTACAACCACGTTTAATTCCGAGGGCAAAATATTTTACACCGAAGAAAACAAGACAAAAGTATTTAAATTTATGCTCCTCGGTTCGAATAAATACTTTAAAGAGTTGATTGAGAAAGCTCGGTAAGATTTATTGCTTAAAAGATTTTTTTAAAAGAGACATTGGATTTAATTTGTATCAATTTTGTTTTAGGAGCATCATAATTCTTGGAGGTACAATGAAACCTTATGACGAGTTTGAGGAGGAGCTGTTCAATGGAGCTAAAGAGCGGATATATCACTTTTCTTGTGATCACGTCATTCCTGATGAAAATCTGATTGTTCTTCCTCTTTCGAATGGACCATCTGGAATTAAATTCGACTTTACTTTTAAGAATAGGAGTTCTCCAGAGATTGTAATAAAATAATTGATTATTAATGTAATTTGCAATTAACAAAATTTTTTGATTACACAGCTGAAGGAACTCTCAAACACAATCTTAAATCTTTCTCGTATTATACCTGGTGGAATCGTGGTGTTTCTCCCTTCTTATGATTATGAGACTGTTATCTACAATTCTTTAAAATCTAATGGGATTTTGGAGAAGATTGAGACAAAAAAAAAGGTATAGCATTTAAAATATCATTTGAATATAAATTAATCAGATTCTCAAATACAATATCTGTAGCTTTTCCGCGAATCAAAAGATAAGAATGCAGAGACAGTTCTCACAGAATATGGGAAACAAATCCGAATGAATAAAAGTGGAGGAGCTCTCCTATTTGCTGTAGTTGGAGGGAAACTTAGCGAAGGAATCAATTTCAGTGACGAACTTGGAAGATGTGTGATTGTCGTTGGACTCCCCTATCCCAATACGAAGAGCATTGAGATTCATCAAAAGATTACACATCTTACCAATCAATATGTAAACTTTTCAATTAACCCCCTTTGAAAAAATTCTTTAATTTTCTGTACTTTTTTCTCACAGGGAAAGGAGAGAGGAGATTCATATTTAAATACAGTTTGCTCAAAAGCTGTCAATCAATCTATTGGGCGTGCTATAAGACATGCAAATGATTATGCTGCAATTGTGCTAATTGACCATAGGTTTTCAAGTCAAACTCAGGAAGGGCTCCTACCAAATTGGATACAAAAACGATTCACGAAACCTACAAGTTTTGGTAATGCTCAGGGAATAATTGCAAAATTCTTCGCTAATAAGCGGTCCACCTCTACAATTTAGGATTATAATCTAATTGAAAAATGTGATTAATACTGGAACTAAAGCTTAATTAGCTAATATACCTATCACGTAGCAGGCAAATTAATCCTAAGTACTTATAATACAAAATTGTAAACTTTGCGATATCCTTTTTGATTTTTTAAAAATAAAGATTTTTCAGAAACAGCACCCAAAATTTTTTAAAAAGTTATTTATTTTCTTTAATGTTAAACAATTCATAGACTCATCAAGAGTGCATATTGATATATCAAAAGGGAATACAATAATTCATTTTAGAATTAGATCAGGGTTGTAGTAGTGGTATAAAAGTGTAAAAATATTTAACAGGTTTATATATTTGAATATGATTAATAATAATATCGTATAAAAATATCGATATGGCTTACATGTAACATATCATTAATTAAACTCTTAAGAATTAGTACATACTTTTAGGTATAGACATAGAAAGTATAAGGATGTGTAGAAAAAGGATGAATAAGGATGTAAATAATATGTATTATAAGGATAAGGATGTGTTTAAATGAGTTATTTGTCAAGTACTAAATACAATGTTTTTAATACTTTACGGTATTCTAGATTCTATAGGTAATACCGTAATAGGTACGATATATCCTTAATATGAAAGTTTAGAAGCTATTTGATTTAACATGAAAAATGACGAGAATGATGAATCAGACTATTAATATTTGATTTGTATCTGTAAATCATACTTGTAGGCTTTAAAAAATCAGAGATCTTACAACTTGGGAGCAATATGAATAATTGGATAGATTTTGAAATCTCCAATCTTTTGATGCTTCGGATCGTAGCAATAAGTGTAGAGGCATTCCTCGCAAACCATCATTTGACTCGTTGGGAATCGATCACATCCAATAACAGCCCATCTAATACAAATACAAATAAATTAATAAATTACAAAATAAGGGCATTTGAAAATAATTTAGCATTACTTTGCCATATTTTCATTATCCACGTTGCAATTAGCCACGCGAAATTTGCCAATCTGTGATCGTCTCGGATAGTCAGTCTTTTTAAGCCGATCTTCACAAGTTACTATCCTAAAATTTAAAAAAAAAGTTTTTAAAGGGAGCCGTTTAAATAAGCTATGAGCTATCCGTATTTACAATCAATGAATAGGATAAAACAGGTAGGGTACTCACTTGGAGCTAGTAAACACAACCAAATGCTCGCAATTTCCAAGATGAATAAACACATATGGGAATCCATATCGTATGCACAAATCCTTAATCTTTGTAGTGTTGATATCCTCCAAATGAAATGGTCCAACATTTTTTTGTTTTTCATCAAACTGGGACCATTCAATAATATTATTAGCGAGGATCTTGCTATTTGGTTCATTTTCAGCATCATTGATGTATAGTTTATTCCCAATCCCCATTAGCTCGCACTTAAAGGTGTTCTAAAAGGATTACGAAATTTTAATTAAAGGGGATTTACTAGAAATTCTTTAAAATAAAACAGAACCTTTGCCAATTGAGATTCTGTAGCAGGATCTTTCGGATCGTATTCTCGTGGATGCTGGAAATCCTTCATGAAAATGTAATCATTCTCACAGGATATGAGGGCTCGTAATTCAGCAAGTGTTTGACTACCCAGTATTTGAATTTCACAAAGAAACTTTGGCTCAAGATTCCTAAAATTGAAATGCATAATATTGTAAAATATTTAGTATTTAATATAATATCAAAATTCTTACAAATTGAGCTCATCCGCAATCACATCATCGCATTTGAAGCTCTGGTAGACTCGAACTGTTGTAATAAATTCATCAGGATCCACCAGTCCCGGATCTCGGTCTTCTGGACTTTTCAAAAGTTCCAAATCCATTTTATTCTTGTTCTCCTTCATTTTCTATTTGATTCAAAATTCAATTACAATTGCATTTTTATATGGATTGTAAAGTTTAATATACCAAAAGTCGTTCAGTTATCTGCTGATCCATAGTCATTTGATCAAGAACAATTGGAGACTTCCAAATAAAATCCCCCAACCCACACCCAACGTTGCTGAATTTGAGCATAGCTAATGTGGCTAGTTTCTTTGAAGCCTCTGGAGGAATTGGTCCACCTGAAAATTACAAATTGATTTTAATCAGTAAGCAGTATCCGATATACAATTACTAATTCACATACTAAGAATGGGCATCGCTCCTAAACGCATTATAGGCTTCTCAACAATTATTTCCTCAGGACGTGTTGCAAGAGAAGAGCTGAAAAAAATTTTTTACAATAAAAAAAACCCATAAAAAATTGCTTATTTGAATTTGTACTTACTTTAAAGAATCTTGCATTCTATTAAATTCCTCCTCATCCAAATTCAGTCCTTTCATATACATTTCCTTCTGACCCTCTGGCAACTTTTTGCTCTCAAGTATTTTGAAATTATATCCCCAAGTGTGAAATTTCTCAAAGTCATTCTTTTCTTTCTCTATATCCGCTTGTAATCCAGTAGGTCCTCCTCCTCCAGATGCAGATGAAGTACCCGCTTGTGGCTGAATATTTGGAGGTGGCACCGGCGGGGCTTGATGTTGAGGCTGATACATTGCAGAAGAAGGGCCAGCAACAGGTTCATTTTGACTTTGTGGTCCAGGAGCAAGGAGAATTGTCCCTCCATCTTTCTTCTTTCGTTTTAGAGTAGGAGGCTTTTTCGGTTGAACTTTCGGTGCTTGTGAAGCTTTTACATTTGCAATACGAGCGCTAGACCTCGTCCTACCCGTTACTACTTGACTTTCTACGAGCTGTACGTGCAGAGTTTCAGGAGAGGAATTTCGAGGCTCTGCTTGAACCGGAGCCTGAATTTGTGTTAGATTAGACATAGTTTGAGAATCAGCTTCAGTTGCTTTAATCGTAGCCTTTCTCGCATCCAACTTCTCTTCATTTCCTTTTGCAGCATCTTCTTCAGGGTCCATAATGGGGTCAATATCCATATCTTCACCATCGCTGGATCCCTCTTCTTCTTCGTCTTCATGAGATTCAGAATCCTCTTGATAGTCCTCATCAGAGCTATCGGAGCTATCTGAATCAGGATCAATGTGAGCTCTATTTTGACCCTTTTTTTTCTTCTGTACAAACTTTTTAAATGCTTCACATTCTCCACTATTCAAATTATACATATTGGACAGATCTTCAAATTCTTCACCTTCGTCAGAGTCAATGAGGACTTTAATTGGATTGCCCTTGCTCTTTTTTTTCTCCATACATTCTGGGCTCTCATCCAGCAGCTCCAGCTCTCGTAAGTCTTGTTTTAATTCATTTCCCATACGATTTCCTTTGTCTGAGTTGGGTACTTGCTGAGCTTCCTCAGCGAATCGGATTACTTTCATCTCTTCATCATCATCCTCATCCGAATTCCGCCGTTTCTTCTTTTTGGATTTGTTAAATAGTTTTTCATACGGCTTTAAAATTTTTGTCGATTCCTCGGTGGTTTGGGCTTCATCCTCGTCTGGTTTGAACACAAGATCTGGGTTCTCCTTTTTGAGGGTATCTACTTGGAGCATAAAGTTGGCTTTCTCATCTGAAAATTTGGCTGATTCTTCCGCCAAATTGACAGCTGCAGAGATCCATTTCCTGAATTAATTAAACAAGAATATATATACATTTTATAGATACCTAATAGCAGCTTATATTATTGTAGGACCGTTACCTAATCCCTTTATTAGTTAAAAAATAAATTACCTCTTTTCTGGGTGAAATACCGCGTCCATATCTTGAAAAAAGACCAGTATAATGGCCTTGCACCTGTTAAATGTAATTAAGTCAATTAATTAAAAGATATATGCTAATTAAATGCTTATTAATTAAATAATAAGTAATTAATTTAGTAATTTCAAAATTCAGCCTTTAGGCCGATTTACGAACTTTCAAAATAATGCTTTTGCAGAAAAACCCGAATAATTTACATGTAAAAAGTTAACATAATATACCCAATATAACAAATTAAAGCCCATTAATTGAGGAATAATTTGTACCAATTAAATCAGGTTGACTTACCTTTATTAAGCAGTTAATTAATGGATAATTGGGGAGCGTTTTTTGGGAGCCAAAATTCCGACAAGTTTATATTTTGAATTTTTGCGAATGCTGCGATGAATTTTTAAGCGCTTATTTGTGTTTTTAAAATTCCTTTTGGAATGAAGGTCAAAAACTTTACAATTAATTACTTTTTAATTAAATTAATCGGCCATAAATATCCAATTAGGTTATTAAACGAGGTGTACCTGGTCCTACCAGATTGTGCTATAAATTCCTGCCAGTCTTAATTAGATGGGGTTCAAAGGGTCAAATTAGATTTATTTTATTTTTTGCAAAGAATTTAAAAATTTAAAAAATTAAATTATGAAGTTCAACGATAAGGAAATGATACAAGTGTCGCAGAGGAGAGGTCAGCTGGAAGGACGACTACAATATAAAGGACCTCCGGGTACCTTTAACTCAGGTATTAAAAATGTAGACCAATTTTTAAATGAAATTTTAATATGTCATTTCATTTAATTTTTAAAAAAAGGTTTTCGTGAACGATACTTTCGACTCGTGGGCAATCTTCTATTTTACTTCCGGTTCAATGATTTCGGTACTGTTGAGCTAAAAGAGGTAATTAATCAAATTATAAAATGGGATTGAATAATTGGAAATATTGCAATTGTATATTAAATAAATTATTCACTGATTTGTTTTTTATCAGCCTGTCGGATTAATTATATTGGCAAATTACGTCGTTTCATCATCTGAGAATGACGATATTCCTTTTGCCTTTGGTCTCATTTTTCTAGATGAACCAGAAAAACGCCACATTTTTACAACCCGAAATGACTCTGATGCAAGTCAATATATTAATTAAAATAGTTAAAGTTTTAAAGCGGTTTATTTTACAATCCTCTTGTAAAGCGCTTTACATTCTTTGATGCCCTTTGATGTTAATATCAATTAAATGTGTTAATAATAAATGTCAATATTTTAGGTCAATATTTGGGTGAATGCCCTTAAATGTGCCAGGTATGGTTTAAACTTTTAATAGCTTTTTCATAAGGATCTTGGAAAGGAACTACAAGTACTATTTTTTAATTTGGTTTCACTTTTACTTTTTAGCTATCAATACTGGAAAGGGCGTTTAGTGACTATGCAGAAACAGCTCAAGTACATTTTGGAGGTATTTTATTTAATTTGCAAGTAATTTCTTATTGGTAAAATTGGCAATTCTTCATTTTACAGGAAAAGGCTCAAGGGGACACTTTAAATGAGGAATTGGTACAAAAAATGAAACAACTTGACCCTCTATCAGGGCCTAATCCAAACGATGAAAAGAGACTGAAGGAAACTGTACCAGCTCATTGCAGGAGCTGCTGCTAAATTGGCTCCAACCTCCACTTTCTATCATGAACCCTTCTCTGACGCAGATGTAGTTGATGATTTGATCAAATTATAGAAATCGACCTTTTAAAGTTCATTGTACCAAATCCAATATTATTATTTTGGATCATTTTCTCTAGATAGGTACTTCGATAAGAAATTAACATGCTCACTCCTGAATTCAATACTTTCACGTGTATGGGAAGTTGTACGCCTGATGCATTGAAATTTGGCCAATTTCTTTTTTTACTATTTCCTGCTACTTTTGGGGTCAAATGGGGTTAGGAAAACATCACCAGGGGTTGGGACAATGTTGTCTTCACGGACGAGAGCCCATTTGAGCTCTTACCCCTCCGGGTCAAGTGGTGGGGAGGGGGCAAACCAAGAAGATTGTCCCATAATGAAGCCTACGGTCATGATTGGGGGAGTGGTAAAGGCGGAGAGGAGCAACCCTGGAGCAAATAATCAACGTGTCAATCACCTCTTTGACCTTCCAAAGAACTCTGGAGGATTTTTGTGACCCCACCATGATGTCCTGTATCCCGCGAGACCTGGATGACCTCCCCCAATCATGATCGTAGGGCTAGGTAATGGGACAAACCTCTTGGGTTGCTCCCTCCCCACCACTTGACCCGGAGGGGCGAGGGGTCAAATAAGCTCTCGTCCGTGAAGACAACATTGTCCCAACCCCTGCTGATGTTTTCATGACACCAGTTGACCCCCAAAGTAGCGGGAAATAGTAAAATAAAAAATAGACCAAATTTCAATGCATCAAGCGTACTACAACAATATAATGTAATTCCTCTCTTTGACCTGCCATATATGTAATTTTTTTTCCTACTTAAAATATTACTTTACAAGTTCAAAAATGTATTTATTTCATTATCCTTGTAGTTTGTACATGTTTTAAACGATGTTGCATTTCAGAAGACGAGTAAGTAATCTTTCGAAAGATTTGAATAACGAATTGTAGATATTGCATTAACTGTTGGAAAATGAGTCGAGGACAATCAAAGCATTGAAAGGAACGAAGAATTCAATCATAAGGAAAGATAATTAAATTATACAGGTAGATTTTTAGTTAGGTATTAATTGATTAACATATATGTGTGTATTGTACATTTTGTATACTAATTACTAATTAGTTTTAAAAAGTCTAAAGCCTTAAAATTGATATTTTACAGCACATCTTTTTTAAACGAATAAATAAAATTAATAAAGATACCGCTCTCTTCAATTCCTTCCGCTTAATTGCCTCATTGGGTTATGGCGCTTGATAAATTAATATTAGATATTTTAAATTACTACCGTACAATTTTAGATTATTTAGAATTAGCTAGAGAATTGAAAAAAAATACTGCAAAATGCAAACAAATGCTAAACTCAAAACGTTTTGAAGAAATTAAATATCGCGGAAAAGTCCACCAAAAATTGCATTTGAATTTGTTTTGGAATAAAAAATTTGACGAAATATAAAACTTTCGTCTGTTTTTGCCTCAATTTATAAAAAATCCTTTAATTAATCACTGTCAATAGGCGAGGCGAAGTGTTCTAATTACTATCTACATTTATTTATTCATCAAAATGAGTAATATTTACATTTCAGAGCCTCCAACAAATGGAAAGGTAAAAATTAAAAATCTCGTGTACCTTTCGGTTTCAGCTTAAATCATTAATTGCAAAATCGGATTGATTAACTGATTAGTAATTATTTACAGGTGTGTCTTGTTACAACCTGTGGGGATATTGGTAATTTATTTCATTTAATTGTGCCTAATTTGGAAGTCTATGCTAATTAAATTATTATCCGTAAATCCAGATATCGAATTATGGTCAAGAGAATGTCCAAAAGCATGCAGGAATTTTGTTCAACTTTGTATGGAAGGGTATTATGATGAGACGACCTTTCATCGGCTTGTCAAGGGGTTTATTGTCCAAGGAGGAGATCCAACTGGAACAGGACAAGGTGGCAATTCGATTTGGGGAACGCCTTTCAAAGTAAGTAAACATTAATTGTTTCAATTAATAAATCTTTTTAATTCTTTTCTGATTACATAAATCTAGGATGAATTTCATCAAAGGCTCAAGTTTGTTCGAAGGGGTCTGGTGGCAATGGCTAATGCAGGAAAAGACGACAATGCTTCTCAATTCTTTTTCACTCTGGGATCAACTCTTGAACTCCAAAACAAGCACACCATATTTGGGAAAGTTGTGGGGGATACAAATGTACAATATGATTAAACTGGAGGAATCTCCAGTAGATGAGGTAATTCGAAATTTCATTTTAAAAAGTGCATTTTTGAAAAGCTAGGTCTGTTTTTAACTTGTAATATATTTAAATTTTAAATATAGGATGAAAGGCCTATATTTCCACACAAAATCATTCGAACAAAGATTCTGAACAATCCATTTGATGATATTGTTCCCCGTGATCTGAAGAAAAAGTCCAAAAAGAAGGATAAAGAGAAATCTGGGAGTGCCGCAACAAAGAATTTTAGTTTGCTCTCATTTGGTGACGAAGCTGAGGAGGAATCAGAGGAAATTGAGAGTATTAATAAACAATTTGCTGGAAAGGGTAAATCCGCTCACGATCTACTAATTAATGATGCAAAGCTCGTCAAAGATATTGACCCTAGAATATGGGATTAAGAAATCTGGAGGAGATTCGTCAGATTCTTCGGAAGAAGAGCCTGAAGTCGAAGAAGATAAGAGAGCGGAAGAAAAAGAGAGGCTTCAAAATTTAGTTAAGGATAAGCTAAAGGCAAAAGGATCGAAGAGTTCAAAGTCTAAAGAAAAGACTTCGACTGCGGAGGAACCAGATGATGAATTTGAAGAATATTATCTTGGGAAATCTGACAAGGAGGCCAATAAAAAGAAGTTGGAAGAAATTCGAAAGGAAATGAGAGAACTCAAAAAGGAAATGAAAGATAAAGAAAGGGAGAGACTTGAGGCGTTGAAAGCTCCTCAAGTTGAGGAAGAAAAACATGCGAAGCTACAGGAGGAGAACAGTCTTATCAAATCATTTTTTGATGAGCAAAAGAAATATCGGGATAAATTAGGTCCACAAATGAAGAAAGAAGATAAAGAACTACGCGAGAGAAAGACACTGGCTCTATTGGAGAAATTCAGATCAAAACTAGATTCTGCAAAGGAATTAGCACCAGCTCCAAAAGCCGAGAAAGCAGAAGTAGAGGAAGGGGAGGAGGAGGAGGAAAATCCTGATGATATTTCGTGGTTGGCTCGCCCATTGGAGAACAAAGAGGAAGTTCCAGTCCTTGCTAAAGACGCCAATTTGAAATCTGATGACTGGTACTTGATACTTGAATATATTTTAATTTAAATTGCACTTTAAATACTTAGATTTCTTATTCTAAATTAACTTTTTTATTTAATAGGTTCGAGATTACGGATCCCAGGAATATTTTGAATAAGAGGAGACGTGGAGAACCTACAGCTTTTGACCCTAAAAAATTCCGAAATTCAAGAGTAACCGATTAGAACATGTAGGCCAATAATAGAATTGGTTTAAAATTAATAAAACTCATAAAATTTTTTCATGTTAATTTATTAAATTTTCAAAAATTATCGCCTATGACTCTGCCATAAGTAAATTGCGATATATTTGACTCTAATTACAATATCATGTCAAAGATTATGCCTGGCTATCATAGTTTACTTTTAACTGGTTCCACCATTAATGCATAATAATAAATTGCTCTGCGTCTGGATAAAAATGTTTTCATTATGTATTTTCTAGCATATTTGTTAATTACCTCCCTAACGTTATTATTATTTAATTAGTAAGATTATAAATAAATGTAAATTTTGATTTTGGTTAAATATTTGGGGCTTAAATATACTCTACCTTTAAAATTAAATATACTCTACCTTTAAATATACTCTACCTTCCTAGATTTGGGGTATGCAATGCTTACATTCAACATAGACCGTTTCTAATTTCAAATGTAAACAAAAACAGAGACAAAGCCCGGGAATTTAAACTTTAATCCGAAATTCGGAGATTTTTTTGGGTTAAAAAATGACCTCGAAAGAATTGGAATTTTGACCTCCAAGTGACAAGGACAAGTGTAAATGGTAAGTGTTATTTCTTGTCCTAATTATATCCTATAATGTAATTGTATTTTATCAGAATGATCATGTGGGCAACTAAAACTTTGAGCAGCGATCTCTTGGTGCAAAATACCAGTAAGTTACTATTTAATCTTTTCAAATTACTATTTAGTATTTAAGTAAGAAATTGAATAATTGGGGTTGATTATATCAATGGTATTGTGAATATATTATGCATTTTTAGATGATTTGTAGCTGACAAAGAATTTAGCTAAATTGTCACGCAATGTCGTAGAATTAGATCTAAGCTCCATGTGTCACTCTGACCTGGATAAAATTTAGATTTCGATTGATAAATTATTATCTGGAATTGGATCTGGAAATTATGATTCTTTTGAGAGATTTAATAGTGTGTTGGATTATTAGATAAAGACATTGTACAGTATGAATATTGTTAATAATTATAGCCTATAGGACGACTACGAAAGAGCTGACATAATCATAAAGTTTTACACCATACGAGTAGGATCGTAGATATACTTACTTAACATGTATGATATTGAATGAAGATTCAGATTACATAAATTTCCAGTTTGTATACTACAAGTTATACAATCACAAAACAGACACAAGTGTTGAAGAAAGAATGCTTGATGCTTTTCTAGCAGCTCC
>JAAZTK010001328.1:0-14510 GCA_036507255.1 Megalothorax incertus
TAACCGACGGTTAAAAAGCTTTGTGGAACCGACCATAAGTCATATTGCAAATGTACATAATTTGCATACAAAAACATGATACCCTTTCAGATAATTCCACATATATTCCCATACATATATTTTTTAATAAATGGCCAGCTTTTTCAATACCAGGAATTTTTGCCAAAAAACATTAGTCATTTTTTCTGGGGGAAATTCCATCTTTCCAGAATGATAGGGTTCAAAGATCTGCAGATTTCCATTTGAATATAAACCCGGAACAGTCTCTTTTTTTAATACAAAGCTGGAAAATTTGGACAAGTTTTTGACCTAAAACATTTTTACATTTTTTTGGAGTCGGATCTCAAATCTGGACAATTTTACAGAGGGATTAATCATTTTAATATCCGCATCTTTTATGTGCTTTGGATTGGAATGATGTTGTCCTACCTTTTTTTCGAGTCGGAGAGGCCAACAATATGCATAGGATTTCCCCTGAAATGGGGGGAAGAGAAAAAGCCGGGATTTGGGACCGGAGGAGGAGGAGGAGGACGTGTGTTTCACTCGGAATGGGTTGAAAGCTCTGTTTTATGAGCTACTCGGAGTGTTTAGAATGAGTAAACAGATTTTGACGAGTCTCAGAAAGCATCTCCTCGATCCTACTCACCGGGAATGTTAACCATTCTCGGCTCCACTCTCCCTCAACTATTCGCCACTACCACCGAAAAGTATCTACTTCATTTTAAATCCGAAATCTCTATTTAGATGGGCTAGGGATAGAGGATTCTTTTTATCTTTCCAAGAGAGACGCGGATTTGGAGCCAAATCCATCTCCTATCCCCGGAATTAATGCGAAATTGCGAATGGTCCTCACACAGGAGGGAATATGGATTTCTTCCTATTTCGAAATAGTAGTAGGTAGTAGTACCTACTACTTTACAAGCTAAACTATTTTAGAAATTAGCTTATTAAAAGCCAAATTTATAAATCTTTCTAGAAATCATAAGTTGAATCCCCATACATTCTTTTAAATCATCCCGCCCATTTAAAATTCATAGCAGATTTTAGCCGGAACAGGATTTAGGGTCTCGTTAAATGAAATTCTTTTTAAAAATCCGGATTAAATAGTCGCTGAATTGATGTAGTAATATTATTGGATTTTTTGTACAAAGAGATTCGAATTAAAAGTCAGTTCATGAATTTGCGGAGAATTATCTCAAGAGTTTCTAGCAAAAAGGGAGCTAGAATAGGGGGAATAGATTACATTAAGACCCGAGAAGCCTCTTTCTTTCCTACTTTACTTCTCCACTTAATCCGTACTTCTCTCTCGCTCTCTATTTCTCCATATGGTCTTTTCATTGACGAAAAAAAGTGAGGGGGGAAGAGAAAAAGCGGTTTCGTTCCCTTTCGGATGGTATTTTGGTGGTAGGGAGTAGTTAGCAGAATTAGCTGGAGAATTCCCGAACGAAAAGTCACGTTTCACCACTAAATCTTTCCAATCTCTGACATTCCTCCTCCTCCTCCTCCTCCTCCTCCTCACCAGCCGTCCAGATTATTTCTGAATTGTGATGGAATTCAAACTCATAAATTTTGTATGCTTTCACTTTGATTTACTCGCGAATATGGCTCAGCTTACAATTGACTCTGACTCTCTGGACGTACGCGCGAGTACACAAAAGGAAACAAAGAAAAGTTGCAGAAAGGAGGTTGGAATTCAATTTAGATAATTAAAATATTTCGCAAAACCCCCCACCCTTCATGATCCTCCTCAATCCACTTAATTCTCCCACCCTGGAAGAAATCCTCGCTGGATCTTGGCCCAAGTTGACGTGAAAGGATTATTTGGCCGCAAAGGTGTTTGCCCAATTCTCCACAAAAAGCAGGGTAAACAATAACGGAGAAAAACAAAGGCTCATCAGGAGGGAATTTTACAAACTTTTCCCCGTAAAAACCAAACCTGACTTTGCAGCTTTTGTTTCTTTCAAGTTTGAGAGTATTTAGAAATCATTAAGATAGGGGGGGGCCGGGCCTAAGTAAACTGACATTTACGGACAGTAGACTGGGGAGGATTCGAGTCGAGTCGAGACCATAAATAGCAAATCTGGCGGCATGATTTTGCAAAAGAATCCTGGAGAAAGTATGCTCTCATTTCATAAAGTGCTCTTTGTTTTGTTTGCCATTAGACTTTGAAGACTTTGCCGTAAGAAAAAATTCCGCTCACAAAAATAGTACCTCAAAAGAATTCTTTCTCCCCCAATTTTTTTTTTGATCTTTATTTCTTGGGGGGTAGTGTTTAAAAGGGACGGAGGGCCGAATCAAAAAGCTAATGATGAATCCACATGGAACACCATTTCCGCTCTCTTCCGTGTACAAACTCCATTTACAGTGTATGGGGTTTTTCCGGAGCCGGGCGAAAGGGCTGGTCAAAAAAGTAGTAATATTTACTTTTAAAATGTTTAAACAATTTGGCTATGTTTAATTGGGGGTATTTGGGGCTGGTCCCCTTCAAAGGCGTTCATTTTAATGGTTTTAAAGCTTGAAAAATTTGCATATTTGCAAAAGCTCTGAGCACAAATCTTGTAATAAATCCCCTCCACCCCGTTTTTTGCACCCACTTTATGAGCTCATATCTCATTTAAGTATATAGCTGTTGCCCTTTGAATTCCCCCTATCTGTTTTGGCTCGCTTCGTTCCTTCGAAATGAAAGGCACATTATGCAAACTTGAATTTCCGGTCGGAGGTTCGACCAAAAAGGACCATCTTTTGTCTGCCTGCGTTCCCTGTGTGGGGAGACCCTTTAGCGGGGAGGCTTTATTCGTTTTATATTGCTTTTATCATAAAACGGCAAAATCCAACACTTTTTATACCCCCTTTTGGAAGTTTGCCATCTCGATCCACTAGTAGGCTGACTGACTATTCGAAACTACTCGTATATTATTGGGTGCACTTTGATAGTTCACGGCGCGGATACAACAACAGAAAGTTCACCAAAACTCGGCCTTTATTCTCTCCTCAAATTTCTTTTATATCAAGTTTTTTAACCTTAGATTTTTTTCCTTTGGAGGAAAACTCATCTCCCTCGGCCTCCTCCTCCTCCTCCTCCTCCTTTGGATGTAATAAAATATCTGATTTTTTTTGGCCAGCCCTTTAAAGCATTGACATTTTGCATGTAAAGCTCAATTGACAGCTGAACTAGACAAGCGGGAGGAGTATAATATCGTAGTAGTTGTAATATAGGACCTAAGTTGGAACTTTCACTTTGAAATCTTTATTGGAGAAATCCAGAAATCCAGAAATCAAAGATCCGAGGATTCCTCAAATGGATATTTGATATTTTTCAATATTTACGCACTTACAACAGTATTCATTTACCTGTTATTAAGGGCTGCATGGCCGTGCATTCAACTGTACGGGCTTATTGGGATTTTTTGAATAAAATACTACAAGAAAAAAAGGGCTTAAATTTGGCTTGTATCGAATTCCAATTTAAAGAATACCCTAAAACGGCCCCATTGTACTCGTAGTTGAATAAATGTATTCAGAACATTGTGATATTAAAGAATTTGTGAGATTTCACGGGTCTGGAGATATTAAAAAGTGAGAATATTTCTTGGATTTTGATTTTTGATGCATTTCCGGGCTTCCATCCTCCGGCCGCTTCGTGTTGAATGTCAAAAATTTCAAGATTTGGCATCTGCCAAAAACTTTTTCCTGAATCCTTACATTTCCATCCTTTGCAACATGTATTAGCCCACTAGGTAGTATTCAGATTGTACGGGAGGCTGACTGAAACTTTGTTAATATCCCCATTTTGTGGGGGGTGAAAGTAATCCGGTGGAGGGCTTAAAAAATCACTTTAAAACAGTTCCCAACTCAAAGGGGAGTGTCGAAGGTACCCCTTTTTCTCCAGCTCAAAGCTCCCCACAAAGTTTTATAGCTTGAAATTCGCACAAAGTTGTCCTCCAAAGTGGTTGAGAACATTCAAATATCTAGATATTGTACTAGGAGTCCTAAGAGTGTATGGTAAAGTCATATCCCTTCAATTTCAGGAGGTTAAACCTCCCCCTTTTTAAAGCACCTCTAGCACCTTGTATTTAATTGAGTGAAACAAAGTGGCTATATCTAGACTTTAATCCTCTTTCTATAATACCTTAACTTCTACTACTACCTTACTTAAGCTAGGATCCTCTTAGACCAATTATCAACTTATTCCTAATGGGTATGAATTGAAGTAATAATCCAAAGAGGAATATGCTTTTAAGGTTCAGTATTAGTAGAGTAGTACAATGGGAGGACCCATTAGAAATTATTCCTAGGTCGGATACGATCCGTAGTAGTATTATAAGGGGATAGGGATTTGATCAAAAGGATTTAAACTTTTAATGTGGTGGGAGAAAGTTTTGGGGGGAATATAGTCCCTAGTTTTGAGAATATATTTCATATTCCTCTAGTGGAGGAGATATATATGTAAGTATGGTAGGGTAAGACTAATTATGTTTTTGGGTGAAAAACACTTTCTACTCCGAGTTATAATTTCATAACACACGGGCGGCTAATCTTCCGGCGTGGCTTTCGCTTTCTTATTCAATTTGGTTAATGGATATGAAATCCGCTTCAGGTTCTGGAGCTAAACCCTGACATTTACTTTGTATGTTTACCTTATGAGGAGGAGGAGGCGGAGGAGGAGGAGGAGGAGGAGGAGGAGGAGGTACAAATAAGCTTGCTTGTTCGGGTAAGAGCAATCACCCCGAAGCTTCCAATTTGCTTACATGTCCGAAACATGAGAAACTCCCTAGCCCCCCAAACCCGTCAAAATACATAATGCGGGCCCGAATTAACGCTATAAGAATCTCATTTTTAAGGCGGAAAGCGTATAATAGTTATTAAACTGTACTAGGTAGTTTGGATTATAATTTAAACGATACAAATGGGTAGGATTTTAATGTAAATTAACTTGCAAAGCCCCCACCCCGAGCCATCCATGTCCTGGAAGGTGTGCAAGTTGCGGTTTTAAAAGATTTGGACCTAATTTGAAACTTACCAAGCTCCCGGCTCGACTCCCCAACTTGTTCTTAAACCTTTTGGCCAATTTCTACTTGGGAATTTTGCAAAGGAACAAAATTACTTTCTAATTTGATTAATAAGTCTATCTTTGCGTGCTCCCGCCCAATTTGGAAGTGGAGGCTTGCCTAATCCACGCCTTAAACCCAATTTACCTTAATAGGAAATTTGGAAATTTATCTCCTGGCTCTCTGGGCTGGATGGTTGGTGAGAGAGAGATGGAGAGATATATATTCGAGGCTCAAAGCTTTAAGCCATTATTAGGATGAGACAGTAAAGCTCTAAAACTAATATTTGGACGGGTAATTTATTGAGCCAAGATGGCCAAGTAGGGTACAATTTAAATAATAAGGATTAATATGCTAATCTGACAAATTAATGACCAATCTGGGCTGGGGAAAGCTCCAGAATATGGATAAATAATTTTTCCAAATGCAATTTATTTGTGTGGTTTTTGATTCGCTTATTAAAACTTTATTGCTGCCCCCAATTCGGTCTTTTACAGCAAACCTCTGTACATTTTTTAATTGAATTTAATTAACTTTCACATAATTATAATTTTTTTCATTGGAGAAAGCGGGTGATACGGATATTTCACATGTATCTATTAGTAAAACTAGTGACAAATGATTGGAGTGCAATTCTCGTGGATTCTTTAAATATCCGGCCCCATTTATATGAATTCCTAGCTTAGGATTAATATATTTCTAATGCTAAAACATATATAGCACTTTCACTTGAAAAATCATTGCAAATTTTGATATTATTTCAAGAATTTATGAAACTTTTTTTAAAAAAAAAAAAAAAAAAAAATCTCATAAATCTCTAATGGAATGAAATGCCTATTGGTCCAAAACTTAAGATTCATTCAATTTCATACACTCTAACTCTGGCTTTATAAGTTTTAACACTTTTCCCCATTCATTCACAATGGATTAATTCACTTGCTTTCTCCCACAACTTTCACCAAAACTTGAGACTCGAACCTTCCGTTCTAAATATGGTTTTACGAGTATTTCACTTAAAGGTGGCTCTTATATAGGTAGTTTTAGAGCTATTCTAGGTCATTTCATCCAAGGAAAAAAATTTAGTATGTTTTTTAGAATATTTTTCACTTTCCCCGATCAAAAAACTGTACACTTTCCCCAAGAATTCCTGGAGAATCTGATGAGATTTCTCAAATTCATCTGGTTATATTTACTCCAATTTCCTATAATATCCTAAACCGATGAGTAGCACATTGAGGAATATTCGAACCTATATGTACACGAGTTTATCAAATTTTGATGGTGAGAACCTGACAACTTTCACTTTACACCAATATCTTCAAGTTGACGCTTGCCTCCCCGCGGTTGAAACCCCATCAGTTTGATTTCCTGGAATTTCCTAGCCACATTTCCTCAAATTCATCTCCTCCTCCGTTAAAAAAAACACCTTTTTGAATCCCTTAGGGGAACCTTGTAGAGAACAAGCACAGAATGAGCAGAGGGATCCATTGTCCAATGAATTTGAGACGGTTCCCTCCGGAATAAGTATGGCGTTTCTGTCCTATTTTTGGTTGGAGATGCCGTGCGACCTCTGTGACCTTTTTCTCTGTCGACCAATAAGCATTCCCAAGGGTGGCTGCACATTTAATCGTCATAATATCATCCCGAAGATACTTTGGCTGGAGTTGGATATTGAGCCCGAGTACAGAAGTCTCCAATCCCCCTGGCTCAATGAGAGGTGAGTACTCAATTTGGTCAGAGGGTTCAACCTTTGCAAAAAAAAAAATGGATATAAATAATTTAAATGGGGGGTAAAAAACTTTGAGCTTCACGCACCTTCTCATCATTTATGTAGAATGTTAGAGCGGCGGCGGGTTTAGACCTATAGCTAGTGCAGTTCCCCTAATTTATCCGTATAAAAAAGGATCCCATTTAAAAGATTCCCACTCAAACAAATTGCGTATCTCACCTGTATTTTATCACCTATTTTCGAGACGCTTATAATCCCTCTAATTACAGGATCTCCTTCCGGAGGAGCTGTAATGATCCAAAAGCAACTTTGAAAAAACCCTTTTTCCTCAAATCATCGGTAAAACTTACCATAAATGATTAGGTCGGATTGTTTGGAGAGTGTTCGGAAACTGGGACGATCAGCAGACACTTCACATTTGTAATTACCAGATGTGGAGAGGGTAACATTCCTCAGGAGAGACCCTAGTCAAACTTGATTGCGTAATCTGTACAAATTTCCGAGAATTGTTGTAAAAGTTTCAATTTTTTTTATTCAAAAAAGGAACTTACATCAATATTGACACCTTCTACGGAGAATGTAGTGATTTGATGAGGTGGGGGAAGAGATGTTCGATACGAGAAGAACTCATTCCCATCTTTATACCATTTTACAGCCATAAGGGGGTCATTTTCCAGGTCAAACTCACAGATCAGGTCAATATTGCCTCCCTTGACCCCATAATCTGGGATAATAACCTTTCGAAGGCGGATACATATCCCCAGATGAGCTATTTAGGTGGGAAAAATTAGTTTGCGAGTTAAAGTTGGAGAAAAAGCTTACCAAAAGCGAGGAGAAGAGCGAGGAGGGAGCAATTGTAGACCATTCTAACCTCTTTTTTCAAAAAATAATTTCAAATTTTGAAATTCTTTGAGGGGGGAGTTGTAACTTGTAAACAAGGTGCAAATTGCCGATCAAAGTTCACGGGAGCACATAAAGAAACCATTTACGAATAGGTACATACACTGGTAGACTACAAAAATGTGTTGAATCAAGCGTGATCTGCACTCAATTTACCGAAATGGGCTTGTTTCGCGAAGGGGGGAGGGAAGAAGTCGAGGATCGTCGTTGATAAGTGCACGGGAGTATGTCTGTGTAGACAATAAAATCGGTTGATTTAGATGTCTATAAAATTCGGGATCGGGGAAGAAGGCCGTAACAGATGTTTCCGGGCACAATCTCCCGGTGAAACTGATCGGGATGTACAATGTGGGCTCATGTAGTTAGCTCGGAGTAGCAAAAGTTCCTGGTTCAAAGGAGCAACTGCAACTGAACACAAATTCTCGGATTCTTGGAGTGAAAAAGCCTTTGGGGAGAACCCGGGAGAGAAGAGTCAGCGCATGTTGTAATACAACTAGGTACATACTACTACTACGTACTATTGTACATATGATGGCATTTAACATTTCACTCATAAACTCTTTCAAAACTCTACAAATTCTCTGGGCCGTTTTAATCCAAAAGGTTGGCCGGACTTTGGAAGGGCCCAAATGAGGTTTTAGCATGTGCTTAGGGTCTCTGAATTCCAAGTTCAGATAAAAGAGTTACAACTCCGAGGTGCTCATAATCTCTCCATTTATCCCCATTTTAGGGGGAAAGAGCTCCAATGACTTTTAAATTGGTTCCTCTCCTCAGCTTCTCTCGACTCTCAACTAATTCCACTTCCTTTCGAATTGTTTTTCATCTGAAATATCCAATCTCGGTTTAATTTGCTCCTTCGAGCTGGTAAATGATATCTGAAAGCCTTTCGTGTACCTAATATCGTACTAGAAGAAGTAGTAGTTTAAAGCTTCTTAAACTAATCTTTGCAAAGATTCGATTTGGAGGAGCCGTAGGGCGAAGAAAAACTCTTTCAGTTTGGGAATTGAAAGAACAAATAAAATTATAGGTGAAAAGAAACACATTTATACTTTGAAATATAGAAAAAAAAGGGTCCAGGGATCGTGCTAATTCAATTTAATTCAATGGAATTTGACATTCGGACCTTCTCGAGCACACGGCCCTGCTTCGTAAAAAAGGCAATAAACCAGTTATAACTACTCCCCCTAAAGATACCCACACTTTGAAGTGTTCAAAGGCTGACTCTGAGGATCAGAGAGAAGCTCGTGAGATAGTGTCAAGGATCAAAGGGGGGAGCTAATCAAATGACAAGTTCGATGGACCATCGAAGAGGGGAGAGGCTGACCAGCTAGGACGCGACCGTTAGGTCAAAATGAGTCGGTGGAATTTCATTTAAAATGCCTCTCCGCCCCCAAACTTTTAGGTTTCACCCTAGCCGAGTGCGAACAAAAGGAGGGAGACCTCGGGGGAATTCATTAAAGGCCCCGTGCTCCGAGAATTGAATTCCGAGGGTTCTTTTTTAGCTGCTGCTGCTGCTGCTGCTGCAATTGTTTAAGCTATATACTCTGTAGAAAAGGCCTGATTACGCGAAATGAAGAAATCTCAAGATCGAGCTGAGATGCGAAATCTTACAAAATACAGAGTATAAGTGGAAGGAAATACCTGGAGGGGGATTGCAAATTAATTTCAACAACTCGCGGTAGATCCTGAGCAAACATTGGGAAATGTTTGCTTGATGCTCGAGTTAATTTTGTGCATTTGGGAGGGAGTCGGGGAGCGAGGATGGCACCTGGAATTGCCCAAGAATTTACATACATTTTAAAATAAACAAATTTTATTCACATTTCCTATACGCCACGGCCGGGGTGTGACAAACTTTTTGGGGGAAATGTTCAAATGATAAAAATTGGAAGTAAACATTGTATTTCTGCACACATTTCTCTCGAATGAAATCCCATTAGCTTAAATTTAAATACATTCCCCCGACCAGATTTCTCCTCCCAATTCCCCAAATCCTCCCACAACAATTTCACTGAAAATATAGGCACTTTTGCGGGTGTTAATAGGTTTTAGGGGGATGGAATGGGGAGCGGTAAGGATGCGAGGAGCAAAAGTATGGTGTTTATTTAAGCTGGGAAAACATTTTAAACCCTTTATGCCTTGAAGCTGAAATCATCCTTTAATGGTCTATGACTCTACCTATATATACTACAATATATACTCGATTAAAGGCCTAAAAATAAACGGCTACTAATTTCGAGGGGGGGGGGGAATTTGGGGAAATCCGCTCAAATTGATTATTTTCCCCCATTGGGAGCCCTTATAGGAATTTACATGGGGGGTGGGGGGACAAGTGGTTTTTTGCATGCAATCCCCGATTAGGATCGACCGGAGTTAATTTGGTACAAATTTGCCTCAAGAGAGATATGGATGCAAATTGAGTGAGAGAAGAAAAATGGTGTTTTGGGAGCAAACTCTCCGTTTTTTCACAATTTTTTCTCATGTTTTAAAGCCAGGGTAAGGTTTGCAGAGGGATTTTGCGGGTGCTCTTTTGGTTCAGAAATAAAAATAAACATTTGTTTTTATGTAGGTCTAAGATTTGGCCGAGATTATGACCTCCTCCTCCTTCTCGGATCTTAAGTCCTCTCCCTCGAGCTCATTCCCTATATTATTTATTATAAAGAGTACGTCTGGGATTTGAGATTTGAGGATTACAAGTTGTAATGAGAATGTGTCTATTCCCAGGTTGATACTCGACCGCAAATTCGACAAAGACCCCTCCGAGATCGAGCCAATTTCCTCGAATCTTTGTACACAAATTAAGATAGGGCTAAATTAGTCGAATAAAGGAATTAATATCCGGATTTCTGGGTCAAATTCCAGGCCCAGAGTACAGTTGTGGAATTACAAAGTGCATTACATTATTTAATCAACCTTTGTTTGTATTCAAATGAGCTGGCGAGCCCAAAGCTGGGTTAATTGCCAACCGTAGCTATTGATTGTCCCCTTAAATAATTAATAAAAAGGCACGGGCACGGGGTTCATCTGAACATAATTGGAAATTTTGGAATTAGAGATCGATCTTGGTGAAATGGCATATTATATCAAATTGATTCTGAGCCTTTGTGTTCTATTGCAAGTCTGTCTGACATCTCCGGTGGTCAATCCGGTCGAGGTAAACTTACTGACACTATATTTTTAATTGCATTTCATTAAACTAATAAAATATACCACGTTAAAAATTTAGATTCACCCAAAACAAGATTATGAAGATGATTCGGGCTCAGAAGAAGCTACCACAAGTACCTCCGCCGTCATCCTTGATGCTATCAAGACTGTAGACCCTTCGAAATTACTCAAGGGCTCCCTCGCTTATATTCCAGAGGACATAAGGAAAGGAATTACTGGTATTTTAATTTTTTTTAAACTTTAGTTTAATAATTTTTTAATTTTTTAAATTTTTTTCAGGTGTAATTGGCCAAACAATTGGAGTTCCTAATTTTTCTGTGGAGCTCTCCGATAAGGTATTAATTGTTTTCCTAATTAAATCATTCCCAATTAAGGAAATATTTAATTCTATCATCTCGTACTATATTCACATATATTTAATAGGGATTTTTAACTATAACCTCAACAAAGCGGCCAAAAGTTAAGCCTGTTAATGGGACTGTAGTACATGAAGCTGAGGGTGAGGAGGAGGAAGAGGAAGAAGAGGAGGAGGAGGAAGAGGAGGAGAAGAAAAAATAATTTTTTAATTTTTATATAATTTATTTCCAAAAAAAAAATCCAATAAAAACGGAGCTAGAATTCAGAGATGATGGGAAGATCATAATGATGATTTTTTTTGGGAGGCTCATCAAAAACATGATTAAATTCTCAACCCGAACTGAACTTGGGCTTGTCATGTGATCATTTTTAATCCCTCCCAAAGACATCCATCTCCATTCTGTAGAGCACCATCGCCGCCGCCGCGATCATCATCTTATATTTTTCTACACACCACCCCCAAAAGATATGATCCGAGACTCGTTAGAAAAAAAACCCTTCTTCCCCGACAATTAATTTCCGCCCTAGCTTTTTAATATAGATCTCATATTGGTATTCTCCTCGTCTAAGGCTGGCTGGCAGGAGGAGCATATAATCTCTTGAGGACCCTTAACATCGCACCCTTAATATCATATTTTATTAATTTTCGTATCCCGATACAATTTGATTAAATTTAAGAATTTTTTGGGGTTGAAAGCAATTACTGATCAGTATTTTTATTTAATTCCAAAGACCAGAAATAACCCTTTTAATCCTTCCTAAATATAATACGAGTACGTATTTCCTTATACAAAAATAGGTATGGATTACAAAGAATTTTTTAAGTTTTTTAAAAAAAAAGTTCCAGGGTCGGAACAAGCGATTTCTCAGGGTTTGGATGAAAGGCCAACCCGTATAATTACTCGGGTACTTTCTTTCTTTCCTCGGGAAAAAGTGAGCTTTTTTTTCTTTCACAGATCCTTCGTAAGTTTAATACATAAATAGGGGCCGTACAGGAACTGGAACTCTCTCGTGGAAGGACCCTCTCTTTACCCTTATCAGATGGGGAATAAATTTCGGCAGACTTTTTGATAAAATTTATAATATGGCCAAAAAGGAGTAGAAAGATATCCGATCTTTGGTCCTAGTAGTATACGATATATACTACTATAGGGTATTCTTTGTTCCCTCCTCACAAGACAAGATCTCCAACCATTTCGGGCTCCTTTTTTTTCTGGGTGCCTTTGTCCTCCCCTGCAGTCATTACCCCTTCCCCCCTCCTCCTCCTCCTCCTCTTCTTCTCCTCAACTCCCATTTCCCCCCAATTCAAGCTAGGTTCTCCTCCCAAGCAGTTGGCCATTTCCGCTTCCTTGTGTTTCGTACCAAACAGACCGTCCACATGACCCTTGACAGCCTAAACTGCCCCCAAACAGTTCTGAATTCAAATGATCTTTTTACAAATAGTGAATTGCGTCTAGCCCTATATAAAAATAGTATACGGCCTACCTACGTGGTTAACTACATTTTATAGCCAAATCCTAAATTTCATTCATTTTTACATTGTAAAAACTCCAATTCCCCCCGGGGATATTTCATTTATCACCACCAAAATGTTCCAAAATGTTCCAAAATGCTCCAAAATGTTACAAAAATGCTATCGTACAAAATCTCGATTTTAGAACATGAAAATATGAATGCTTTCAACTGGAAATATGCGTATCTTGAATTCTTATCCAGAATAAACGGGTGTACGGAATTAATTTCCTGAGGGGGAAATGATTAGACTAATGCTTCTTGACCTGCTTTTTCTAAACCAAGAAAAAAAGGTTAAATATTTCAAAGGGATAAATATTAGATCCAGGATTCCAGATTAGATGAGTAGATTTTGAAATATTCAAACTTTCAAAGTTACTCACGATCTTAAGTTGAGCTAGAGAGAGAGTCGAGGAGTTGAAATGATGAAATATCAGAGTCTGGATCAGTCTTTTACTTTTACTATTCTATTCTAAAGATAGATAAGGATTCAAGGGGGTCTTGAGTGAGTACTACAATGCTTGGCCATGGTCAGACAAAGGAAAAAAAGTTTTGGAGCAAAAAAAACAAGGAGGAAAAGACACTCGAGGGATTTGAATCTTTCGAGAGCCGAAACTCTCCTCATCCTTACTCAATTACATTCAGCTTTCTTTCCTAGAATCCTCGTAAATTTTTATTCCCTCCCCCCGAAAAAAAGAAGAAAAGAAAAGGGGGCAATCACTTACTCTGATCAAGTGCTTTGAGGATTTTTAAAATTTCATCATTATTTCATTTCTTTCCGAGGGGGCGGGGGCGCCTTCCACGAGTAGATTGCGGACCAGGACGGACTTGAAAGCACTTGGTCTCGCAATTACCAACCCGAGATTAATTACAGGGAAGGCGGAGGAGGAGGAGGAATGTAGGGCATTAACTCAGGGACCCATTTACCCCACTCTCGAGAGCATCCTTTCCCCAAATGGGGTTGCATAAGCGCAAAAAGGTTACCTATATCTTCAAGTTGAAACTGTTGCACTTTTCCTGCCGCCGCAAAATTCTTTAATTTCACTCATTATCTTACTCTCCATTATATACAATACTATTTAAAAATACGAGTTTTTTAATCGATTTCAAGCGTTTTTAGCCCGTTCTCTTATTTTAAGATAAGAACGGGGTATAGTGTTTGGAATGTCCGTCCATCCATCCGTCCGTCTGTCCACACGTTTCGAACGCATTAACCGATTGACCTCAAAGTTGGCGCACATGACCCCCATGACCTCTCCTACTTCAAGTTCGAAGATGGAGGTCAAAGGTCAAAGGGCGCGGGAAATTTGAATTTTTGAATTTTTCACCGTAATGTATTCTTATGGGGCAAAAAATTCAAAATGCCGGGTGGGCGGGAAATTTAAATTTTCGCGGGAATTTTAAATTTGGGCGGGAAATTTGAAATTTTGCGGGAGATTAGAACTTTGCCGGGAAATTGCTTAGAAAAAATCAGGTTTCATTTAACATTCTTTTAAAGAGAACGGGCTTTCTACACGGTTTATCCGTTTTATTTAAATAACTATACGAAAAAAAAAAGCTCCACTACAATATTATGGTAAGATCTCCAGGAATAGAATATTGGATTTTAATCTACGAGGAAAACAAATTGTTTGGTGCACCCCAAAAAATAAAAACTGCACGGGGAAAGTGTTAAAAAGTGTTAAATAATTTAGGATTTTTGTGGGAGAGGCTTTATCTTCATCTCTCGGCCTTTATCTTCCGGTTAAAAAAAAGAGGGGCCCATGTTTTTTTTTGGAGGGGGGGGGGGAGGTGGG
>JAAZTK010001329.1:0-14510 GCA_036507255.1 Megalothorax incertus
CGCATCTTAGGATTCTCATCAGAGTTCATTCATCTTTCTCGTTGAAAAAAAGGGTTGGAATTTGCTTAGTTAATTCGAGTAGTAAATATATTTGGTTTTGAGTATTTTCGGATGAGTGAATTTCTCATTGTTCAAAATCCTCAAAGTCTTTTCTTGAGCCCCTTTTGAATCTTTTGTGAGTTCATATTGATATTAATAGAGATCTTATATTTATGCTTACTTGGAGTTGGGTGCTCCTTTTTTCGCTTTTTCTTATTCTCTCTATCCCTATCTCGATATCCCCCCATGGGAAACTTTTAAGCTTAAATAAAGGATTAATTGTATGGATTCCCAGAGTTGGTTATCCAATCTTTTTCTTTCTGAACAAGGTATTTGTTTGTGGCAATTTGAGAATAGTATATTAGAAGTTGGGTAAAGGAAGCCCAAAAAGATTTCCCTCAAATGAGTAAACACAAAGCCATACATAGCACCTGTATTGTTTACCAGCAGCAGGGAATTAAATTAATTAGTTTAATTTAGGGCTGGCTTTCTACATAAGAGATTACGCATTAAGGATATAAAAATAGCCCCCATGAAACTTTCCCATGTCAAGCTGTTCGGAAGAGAGCAAATACTAATATTCTAGATCATATTGTAATACAATACAATAAAGGCTAATTTGATATTGAAGCTTGGGGAGATATGGGAGAAATTGGCAGGTTGAGCCCAATTGGAAATTGGAATTAAAACCAAATAAGTTCTGATATTTCAAATTCAACTTTGTTTTAAAGCATGCTGAAATACTCAAGGAATGGCCAAGGGCTTAACTAGGAGCCTTTGCCCATTGATTTTTATGGCAATTCATCAACTTTTGATAAATTGGACTTATCTCTCGAGTCTCTCGTTTCTTTCAATTGTTCTTTCTATTTAAAATTTTAAATGGCATGCTTTAATATTGCAATATAATGAAATCTAGGGTGTGTATCCCTTCTATCAGTATTCAGTATTAGGGTTACTATTAATAGAGATAGGAACCTTCATGCACAGTCAGTCTACTCTTTACCATTAACCTGTTGATTTAATCTCGTGAGCTCTGAGGCTTCCATCCAAGCCAATAATGGTTGATTGATTGATAAACTTTGTGGAGACTCAATCTCGAGTAATCTCTGGTCAACATTCCAATTCACTTTCCCCTCTCCTTGCAGGAGTTGTAATGGGAGAAAAACCAATAAAGCTCCATTCATTAGAGCAAAAACTTGTCAAAATCAATCACTTGGACGAGTATTATCACTGACTAATGACTATCCCTAGATTATCTAATAGGATTGATATCTTAGAAGATACAAATGGAAAAAACCACCGGAAGTCATTCAAATGTTCCGGAAGCCTCCACAAATTGTCAAATTGTAAAAGTAGTCATTACTTTGCATAAATATTAAATTCCATCATTTTTATAGGAATTTAATTGAGCTTACCATTAAATGCGATACTTTAATACCTAGTAATTTGTGTAATAAATAACCCACTCTCTTCTGTTTTGACGCTCTAAATTTCAAAGCACATGTCTTGACGGTGAATCCTGATGGTTAATTGCTTATTCTTCCGGATTTATATTCATAAATCATAAGTAGGACTTGCTTTCAGGCAAATATCTCATTTTTAATGCCGAATTTTACTCGCAAAATACACCTGTAATTACCTATCTGCATAATGTGTATTCCTTTGGGTTTGTGCAAGTGCTTTTAATTGCAAAGTGTGTGTGTGCAAATACAGTGTTTACCCTCGGAGGATGTGAGTTACGGTTCGGTGGGATCTTTTTATCGGCCGAGTTGAGCCATATTGTAAGGTATTCTAAAGAACTTTTTTTCCCATCGCGAAAAAGCCCACATTTTTTCCGTACTTCAATTTCATTCGAGTGCATTTTTCTAGATAGCGATTTGCACATGAGGAGTAAGTCAGGCAGAGAGCATCTGCCACCAAAGTGTACTCCTGCCCTACATTTTTGGACAGACTGAGGGTAGCGGATTGAATTCTATTGAATTAACTAACCCTCCTTTACAAAACTATAAGGTATAGTCAATTTAAGAAACTACTTGCTACCAAGTATTGCAAATTTAGCCCCCATTGCTAATGTTGGATAAGTGTAAAGATATTGGCAAATGTGTGATTTGATGAGAGATGAGCATTTATACATTCTATTGAATTAACTAACCCTCCTTTACAAAACTATAAGGTATAGTCAATTTAAGAAGCTACTTGCTACCAGGTATTGCAAATTTAGCCCCCATTGCTAATGTTGGATAAGTGTAAAGATATTGGCAAATGTGTGATTTGATGAGAGATGAGCATTTAACAATTTAAAGAGTTATGCAAATGGATAAAATGTTTAGAACTTGACAAAAACCCGTGTCCCAGTATGTCCTATAGTCTACTCCTTATTGAATAGGCTTAATTCTTATAAGGGAATGTGCCTTATGCATGCTAAAAGATTCCCTGAAGAGGATATGTAAACTGGTAAAGGTTGACTGAATAGATCTGAATATCTTTAAACCACGAAATTCATCTAGTTCTACTTTTTAAAATAAATAATATTGTACAGAGCGCACTTGAGCACGTGAAATTGACAAATTGAATGGAAAGAATTAATTGTGAAAGTAATTAATTGTGTATTTTCTCAGTCCTGTGACCTTTAAAGGGTTGTGATTGATGGGTGAGGGCTTCAAAGGTTCTAAACTTTAGAACCTTTATAATCTAAATCTAAAAAGTTTAAGGATTTCTCTAATTGATTGAAACGCGTCCTTATACTATTATATTGTATAAATAAAGAGTAGCAGGGCTCAAGCTGCGCGAGGTTAATCCTTTTCTTAATTGATTGACATTTAATTTGATTTGTACTTTGGATTTCAGTACGGAGGAAGCGGATTCCCCCAACTCAGCCGAATCTTTCCCCCAGTGTCCTCATCTGACTCCACCTCCTCCACTGACTCGGACCTCCATGTCTCGAGAAAGTTCCGATTTCACAGAAAATGGTATGTAATAATTGTAATAAATAAAGGTCCCCTATTAAAGTAGGCAGACTATAATAAATATTTACTTCAATTGAGGTCAAATTTAATTGGGGTTAATTGAATTTTAATTACAGGTGTGCCTGTGTTCTCGTCGCTGTCCTGTTTGTCGGTCTTGGAGCCGCTGCTGGGATCTATTTTGGATGTAATTAAATTAAAGGCGCAAATGATCATTATATGAACCAAAATATTTGCATATAAAAACTTATTTAACTTTATAGAGTATCTTTGTTGAAAATTAAAATTGATTGATAATTATAAGGGTTTCAATTAATTAAATATTTGCCCCTTTTTGGATACATTTCCAAATGAAAATTGAGCAATTTTAGGAATTTAAAGATCCCCTAAAATTGTTAATTGAAAGTCAATATTTGCTGCAAATATTTCCAAGTTCTGGTCAAATATTTTCGATCCCAATTCCAAATTTCAATTTGCTTCATAAAGCATATTTAGCCTTACAATATTATATTAACCTTTTTAAATTAAAGAGTTGATAGGAATTGCAATTAATAATTAGCATATTTACTTATAAACTCTTTGATCTTGATGCTAAATGGTTAGGTCTAAAGTAATGTGGTTTAACGAATTATGGGGGGAATTTGACATGGTTGGAGCATTTTTAAAGCCCTCTAATATTCAATCAGCTCAGGGAAATGCATGCAAAATCTCAAAATCCCTCAAAATCTCCCAAATGATTTGATGGAATTTATTGAATCTCATCGTTTGTGAGTGAATTTAACTTGGTTTTGTATTTCGGGGAATACTGTAATTCAGTAAATTAGAAAGAGAAATCTCAATTTAAAATGTTTATTAATATTTCAAATGAATTGCTTTCACTTTGGTTGAGTGAATTCATTCAAAATGTTCTTCTTTTAATAAATGCATTGGATTTTATACATTTTAATGAATTAAATGTATTAATGCATGCGGAAAAGGACTAATTGGTAGACATACTCAGCTACTACAATCCCCGGCCTTTTGAGATTTAAATGAGCTTTCTTAATGCACTCTCTGTTCACAGCTTGACATTTTATTCCCATTCTAATGAGTACTAATGGGCGAATGCTATTATTTAATTTGAAATGAATTACACAACTAAATTCTTTTATTCATACTCAAGTATTACATAGGAAGAGCATCGGAAGTACAATAGAATATTATTTAAAATGCTTAATTAATTTCCTATTTTTTTCAGACCAATTTCTCAGTCTTACCCCCGCAATGGAGCAGCTATTTAGAGGTATAGGACGTATTCTATATTTTTTAAAAATTCAATTAAAATATAAAATTGGATAAATTATTTAAAATTTTATGTAGACATTTACTAAATTGTTTTTCAATGCACAGGGTCAATAACAATTACAAAAGGAGATACCTTCACGGAAGCCCTCACTAATCCCGAATCATCCCAATATAAGGATAGAGCTTCAGCATACAAGGTTTTCATTAAAATAATATTAATGTTTTAAAATTAATTATTAAGAATGCGAGCAAAACTTTAATATCTTTTTTAAAATTCAAGGGAATAATTGACTCCCTGTATTCCCAAAGCCTGGTCAAGAATGCTTTCATAGGATCGGAAATCCTCGCCTTTGATGGGTAAAAAATAAAAATAAAATTGATTGAACAAGCATTTTAAATTAATTTAATTTAATCATGGAATTTTTTTATTAATATAGTGTTGAGAGTGGTCCCCTTACCGTATATTTTAATGTCCACGTTGACACTCACCGAATCAGGGTAATTAGCGATTCAAGCATATATTAAAATTCAAAACAGTGTTTTTCAGATAATGAATTTATTTTAATAATCCTATTAGATTGATGCCGGAGATTTGTTTATCATTCTGGCCGACGCCATCAGAAACGCCAATGGAATTCTCAATGGAAATATTACAGTTGATGAGGATTCCCTCGAAATTCAAGGTAAATTCAGAATTCTTGTCGCAAATTTAATAAAAAATTAATATTTTCAGAGCGGAGCATGGCATTTCTATATTTACCATCAACCGAAAGGAGTTACGTTATGGTTGGAACAAATGACCTGGGTCAAGGAAATACTCATGGTGGCCCAGCTAGTGTGGATGTCAATGAAGAGGTGCTCAAAGTATCAGGAATTGGCGGAGGAGGCGTTTCTAGATCAATCCACAACAAAAAAGACGGTGACATCAACATCAGTATACTCGACATCCACGGTGGACAAGGGTTCTGGAATTAGAAAGATGCCAGAGCCGCGACCAGAGAATACTCCTCCAAGGACGCCAGTCCTAGTGACATCAATTGGTACCGGTCCTGGACGGAAATATGCGCCACCTATTGCAGGGAGATGCGCCAATATGGATGTACCATTTTGTGTTAACGTGACATCAGCTACCAGGCAGAATATCCTCAGTGAGTTGACACTCTTACAGATTGCGACAGTCATCGAATCACATTGTTATCCATTTGCTGCAAACTTCCTTTGCGATGGGGTCATTGCTTGTCCAGATGACCACGGAAAGCCTTTTAGCCCCTGTAGAGGTGAGATATTTCGAGTTATCAAAGTGTAAATGCAAATGCTAATTAAAATATTTTGTACAGATTATTGCGAAGAGTTTTTGGCAAATTGTGGAAGTAAATTACCAAAAAATATTAAGGATAAAATTCAATGCGGAGGGGATTGGAAAGGAGCCGGAACTTGTGATACAAAACCAGGTACACAATTTTGAATAGAGAGAGCGAGAGCAGAAGCTAACTATTTTTCTACAATGCAATTGAGAAATAAATTTATTCGATTAAATGACTTTATACTTTCTCAAATTTAAGGATGCGTCGGTGAATTGTATGCCTCTGGACAAAATCATAGGTATTAGAAATATTTTTAAACCATTTGCCTATTTGGATATCGTATAATTAGTATAATTTTATTTAATTATTTAAATATTTTTTATAGGATCTGTGACGGTAATTTGCAAAAATAATAAAAAACCGTTTATAGAATTTTATGCTAATTTTTAATTTCGTAATTTTTAAAGGTGTAATGGATTGTATCGATTTTTCGGGTTTGTGAATTATCAAATTATATTTTCTTAAACTTTAAATTATGAATAATTATTAAATTGTGGATTTTATAAAATTAGATGAGCTTCATTGTCCCTATTGCCCACCTGGGAATTTTCATTGCGGTGCTGGAAGGTTTGTAAAAATAAATTGTTTATCGAATTTTTAACTCAAAAAAATATGCCAATAAAATATTATCATTATTTCCAATAGGGAGTGCATTCCACCAGAGAAAAAATGTAATAAATTCCCAAGAAAAAATTAAACCTGATTTTTATTTATGTTTTAATCTTATTAATTTCAGGCGATGGAGTTACAGATTGTATGATTTTTTTTTAAATGCCAAGAATTTTTTAATTTAAATTTTAAACAAAGGTCCAAATGGAAGTGATGAAAAAGCGTGTCTAACCCTTGCACCCTCCTCTGAGGCTGCGGGATATGTGCATCAATATTTTAATGAAGGATATCTCTTTGTTCATGACCAGGTTGGATTTAAAAATTTCTTCGAATAATTTCTTTAAATAATTATAATCTATTTTCAATTAAAAGGGGAAATTGGGAAAGCTTTGCGTGGAGCGGAATGAAAGCCATTCCACCACATTTTGGCAACAAGAGTCTCAGCTCCTTCTGGATAATATTGGACACTCTGCTTGTGAACTCCTCGGTTTTCGAAAGGTGTTATTTTAAAAAATCATATTAAAATTTCTTTAAACTTGGGATTTTCCAAAAGGTGGCGTTTGTGCGGATTCAACCAGATTCCGAAGTGCCAAATAATCAATCCAGTGACGCCACAGCCACAACCTATGTCCGAATTCAAGAGCCCGGCTCATCATCAGAAGTCACATTCACTGCAGGGCGCTGCCCGACAAAGAAAGTCCTTTACGTCGGATGTAATCATTTGGGTATGAATTCCGAAATATTTTTTTGAATTAGTTTCCAATCACTCAGGATCCTCAGATTAATATATTTTATATAATCTCTATATTTTGGATTTTTTTTTGTAGAATGCGGTCAAAGGCCATCTCATCAAAGGAGATCAAAGGGGAAAGTTGGACACGGAGGTTTGTACTAATAAAAATATTTTAATCATTGAATTTTAAAAAAAATATTATTTTTATAAAAATCCAGACTGGCCTTGGCATGCAGCGCTCTTGAGGGATGGTAAACATGTTTGTGACGCTTCACTGGTGACATCGCAATGGCTTATCACTTCGGATCAGTGTTTCTTGGGCCAGACTAAAGCGAGATGGACAGGTTATTTATATTTTTCATAAAAATGCCGAATACATTTATATTAATTTAAGGTTTAATAAAAATTAATAATTAAAGATATCTTGTTCCAATTTTTTTTGTATTTTAAATGTATAATTTCTAAAATTTATACAGTCCATTTTGGCCGAGTACGAATGTCAACCACAAGCCCTTGGCAGCAAGAAAGAAGGGTCGTTGGAATGGTCAAGTCCCCGTTGGGTGACAATCTTGTTCTCATAAAAATGGCATCTCCTGTCATTTTCTCCGATTTTGCTCGGTAAATACTCTATTTAAAAGTTTAAAATTTTACTATAATTTCCGGGTATTTTTCCAGACATGTATGCCTTCCGGAAGAGAATGAAGAGAAAGAGCCAGCAATGGCTCATCCCCACTGGCAGAGATACACTGGAAAATGCGTTAGACTCGGATGGAGCCGCCAAGGTCTGTTTTATAATTAATATTTTTAAAAATTGACTAATATTATAAATATTATTTAACAGAAGAGCTGATGGAGACGGCGATGCATCAATTAGGCGACGAATCCTGCCCTCAAACTTACGGGTTTTCCGGAAATTCGACAAAACATCAACTCTGCTTTGAAAATAATGTTCCAGGGAGGGATTGCCTCAAAGAGCTCAAGATCTTTCCAGGAGGGCCAATATATTGTCAAAATGAAGAGAGTAAAGAATGGGCTTTGGCTGGGATTGCTCCAGGTTTAAAGATGAAATTATTTTTTTAAATTACTTAATTTTATTATTACAGCGGAAAATCGGCCAAAATGCGGTATCGAGAAATACAGATTAGTGGCGATTGGTGGAAGTACAGAGTGGATCCTTAAAACCATTGAAGCTCTTAGCACGACTTAATTATGGACTAATTAATTAGGTTTTTAAGTTTAAAGTGCCCATTTTTTGTAAAAATCCTTCCCGATATATTTGTAGGTAAATTGCCGGTAAGATATGTTATATTTTGTACTAGTAGTACTACTAAAGGACCATATTATTTCTATTCAAAAATGCTAACAAATATTATAACCAAATTAGCTTTTAATTATCTATTTTTTAATAATCAGAGCGGGTTTAAATGTTATATAAATGTGAGATTATTTTTATAAAAGAGATTTAAAATGCAATGTGAGAAGTGTGATTGTGAATTGTGATACAATTTTTTAAAGAGTAAATGTGCTAAATATTTTACATAAGTCTATTAATTATCATATATTTAATTGTAATCTAATTAATACTTTAGTGTTAAAGCTTTAGCAGTCAGTAAAGGGTAAATTGGGTGTTTATAGAGTATTAGATAATAGATTTAAGGTTGTTCCATATTAAACCTAATTAGTAATTACTAATATTTCCTTGCTATGCATGTACCTTTGAATATATTGATAAATTGATAATTTAAAAAATTAAAATACTTTAACCTTATAAATGTTAAATGCCGTACATATTTTATTTAGGAATACTCGAATAGATTATTTGAATCTGATTCCTGAAATTGAATACGCTGAAGTTCAAAATTTTTATTATTGTAATTTTATCCATTAATTAATTGATTAGTATTAATTTAATTATAAAATGAATCTTTTGCTCAAAATATCGTATAATGTGGGGTCTAATAATTTTTATAAATGTAATCGATATTTTGTACAATAAATACTTTATTTTTACGAACTTAAAACTCCTAGGTATATTTTTATTCTTTTTGCTAGATTTATTTCTAAAATACAATTACAGTTCAATGATCAAATCAGGGTTTGTAAATGCGCTGGGTATAATACGATTTACTCTCTGATTTAAATTTATATACTCAAAAGCAATTTTAATTGTATAATAAATCAGGACTGGGGTAATAAATCATCCTCTTTCAGATAAAAAATATTTCATAAAATTATCTTGAATAATTAGCGAGATATTGAAATTTGAAAAGTGTGACATTTTCATTTTATCGGGTCTCGTATAGTTAGAAAACTGCTATGTTAAATTTTCTGAAAATGGATTAAAAAGTTTGATTCGCCAAATTAAATCTAGGTGAAACTCGATCACTTGGCATATCCGTATACAGAGGTCATATGGACAAGCGAACTTTAAACTAAAGATAAGGTTTGGAATTAGTTACAAAAATTATTTTGCAAAAAATCTCATTTTTTAATCAAAGGAAATTCTATTTATTTGTATCCACTTTATAAATTAAAAGGAATACATAGTGCAATATTGCAATATAGCATGTAATATTGCAAGGTTAGTAATTATATTTAGAATAATCGAAATTTATTAAATGCAAATTACGTAGACAGTTCAACTTAAATATATAAGTAATGTGGAAAATAGGAATGAATAAATATACGGATATTTTAAAAACTTTCAAAATGTTTTGGGTCAAAAGTAAATAAACGTTTAAAACGTTTTGGGTCAAATGTCAAAACGTTTTGAACCAATGGGAGATGGAATTTAAAAAAGTTTTAAATCATTTGGAGATGGGATAAAAAAACGTTCAAAACGCTTTGGGTCAAAAGTTCAAAACTTTTGAATCAATGGGATATGGGATTCAAAAACGTTTTGAATCAGCGGGAGGTGTTATTTCAAAATGTTTAAAACGTTTTAAATCAGCGGGAGATGGGATTTCAAAACGTTTAAAACGTTTTGAACCATTGGGAGATGGGATTCCAAAACGTTTAAAATGTTTTAAACCAGGGCGAGATGGGATTCAAAAACGTTTAGAACGTTTTGAACCAACAGGAGATGGGATTCAAAAACGTTCAAAACGTTTTGAACCAATGCGAGATTGGATTTCAAATCGTTTAAAACGTTTTGAACCAGGGGGAGATAGGATTTCAAAACGTTTTTAGGAGAGATGGGATTTCAAAACGTTTAAAACGTTTTGAACCAACTGGAGAGGGGATTCCAAAACGTTTAAAATGTTTTGAACCAATGCGAGATGGGATTTCAAAACGTTCAAAACGTTTTGAACCAATGCGAAATTGGATTTCAAAACGTTTAAAACGTTTTGAATCAATGGGAAATGGGATCTTAAAACGTTATAAACGTTTTGAATCAGTGGTAGTTGGGATATAAAAACGTTCAAAACGTTTTGGGTCAAAAGTCAAAACGTTTTGAACCAATGGGAGATGGGATTTAAAAACTTTTTGGGCCAAAAGTCAAAATGTTTTGAACCAATGGGGGATGGGATATAAAAACGTTTTGGGCCAAAAGTCAAAACGTTTTGAATCAATGGGAGATGGGATTTAAAAACCTCCCAAACGTTTTGGGTCAAACGTCAAAACGTTTTAAAACAGCGGGAGATGGGATTTAAAAACGTTCAAAACGTTTTGAAACAGTGGGAGATGGGATTTAAAAACGTTCAAAACATTTTAAAACAGCGGGAGATGGGATTTAAAAACGTCCCAAACGTTTTGGGTCAAACGTCAAAACGTTTTAAAACAGCGGGAGATGGGATCTAAAAACGTTCTAAACGTTTTGGCCTTCAAAACGTTTTGAATCAGTGGGAGTTTCAATATTATATGCTATCTAAAAATGCGAGCTATAAATCTCCGATTTTTGGTTCAATTTGGCCTTCTTGTCGACCCAGGATCGACCCAGGAATTGAGCTCAACCTTCGCCCCACTGTGACAAAAATCAAAGTGACACTGATTGGGCATTATCCGGCATTAAATAAAATTACTGGGCCTGAATTGCCTAAGATTTCAATCAAAATTAAAAGATTTTTCAATATCAAAGGAAATTTGAAATTGCATTTCAAAATATTCCCAATCCAAGCCATCGTTTGCGGACTTAGAATATTAATATTTTCATCATTTTCCTTATGGGAATTTAACCCTTGAAGGCTGGAACCCCTTTAACATATAATCAAATGGGAAAGGGTTCCAGAGCGAAAAAACCCAATTTTTCAAATCGTAATTTTTACTATCTCCGCACCTCTCTTTAAGCAAAGAATTATATTAAAAAGATATCAAAGAATTATATAATTATAATTTGATTATGGAATTGAGATTTTATACCTTTTTAGATATGTAACTTATTCTTTATTCGAGGCTCTTACAGAAGCAAGGGCTCATTGCTAAAGTCCAGCCTCTAATAAAGGGGATACGTGTAATCGTACTATTTAAGCATTTTTCGGGCTTTTAATCTAATACGATAATATAATTGAGGAGCTAAACACAAGTCATTTAAGCTTAAATTACCTACAGATTCCTGTAAAGATTTGTAACAAAAATCTACAAGAGTGTAATCTCAGATCTGTACTCCGTAGGATAGTAAGAATATTTTAATGCAGCTAGAATTTGTGTGTAAAAGTATAGGGGCTTTCCAAAGCTAGTAGACTACCTAATACTTCTCAATGCAAACACATCAAGTTCCTCAGTTGCATTTGAACGAGCAAAGGAGTCGGATCTCGCTCTCTCTCTTATGTTGTACTGCTACATATACACTGTACTCCTTTGTTTACTACAAGTATTGTACTATCTAGGTAGTGTATAAGAAAGATGTATAAATCTTGATTAGCTCTTATGCAAATCTCTGTGAAAAGTGTAAGTTTACAACCCAAGAATCTTGCATAATCTCCCCATTTTTACCCGGTGCTGGTGTGGGCCCGCTCGTAAAAAAACCGAAAAACGGAGAGGTGGAGATTAGCTCAGATTGGAAATCTTATCTTGCGTGTTTGTGTTTAAAAGTTAAAAGTTTTCTTGCATAAAAAGAAATAGGAGGAATCTACTACAAAATAAGTGGTTAATTCGGCCAAATGAGAAGAGACATTTACTTAAGAGGTAAGCTACTATTCTGCCAAAGTGGTCCTAGCTTATAGCAAGTTAATTAAACTTTATATCTTAATTGTGTCATTGCAAAAAGGAGGAAATAAGGGATATATTACAAGTACAAGAGATGCAGGTGTTAAAAGAATTAGAGGAGATGACCCCCTGACCAATATATTCCTCCCTAAAATTTAGAGGCAAGAATCGCAGGATCGTGCACAGGGTATTCTATTTCATCTGATATATTCCCCTGCAGTATACATTTATTCAATTCCACGAAGAAAAATCATACATTGCCAGTTCATTTGAGTTTTTCCACGAGTTTTGATTAAATTTCATCCCAAAGATATTCGATCTAGGCCCCTATATCTAATTAATTTATCTAAGAATGATCAATGAACCAATTAACCATCCAAGTAGTAGTACATACGGATATTTGTATTTTTCCCCATTTGAAAATAGCATAATTTGACATGTATTTTTGATTTTTTTGGGGGGGCATTCACGAGCTCATGCATAGGTTGTAAGAATCTGGCCATAAATAATATCCATATTGCACAACTTTAGGGAATCCCGGGGAATTTTGGGAATTCGGAGTAAAGAGCAGTATTCGGAGTTTAATTCGGGATCCCCCATTACTTATTAACCGCTCTCCTTTCAACTGCTTTGCTCCCAAAGGAGATTCTTTTCTTTTTCTAAGAGAATGTGTCTTTTTTTACTCTTTTTTTCACATCCCATTTTTATTTGCCCGGAGAAATCCATTCTTTCGGTTCAGCCGATCCTGTACATGTTTTTTTTCTTCGGGGAGCGAGAGTAATTGTTATATCGGGGGAAAGCTCGGTGTTTCTCTTCCAGCCGGGTTCGATCCGATTCCGGCAAGCTTTGAAAGTGATTATTCTTCGGGTTGTAGAAGAGGAGGAGGAGGAGGATTCTCGAAGAGTAGGCGAGGATGGCCAGTAAAAAAAGGAAGCTAGAGGATCCAGAGGAGATATTACATAATGGGGAGTGAGAGGAGTTTTGGTCGCAGCTCTTCGCATGGATTATTGATCGGCGGTACTGGTACTGGGAGGGGGATGCATGCGCGGGATCTGAACTTTCTCCGCCAAATGTCCATGAACTCCTCCAACTTTCCGAACACCCGAATTCGGCACAGAGTTCGGTGGGCTGATCTGAATGCTGGAGGAAACTGTGAGGAAGGATGCTGGAAGTGCAGTAGTTCTGGAGCAGAGAAATGTAACCAAAAACCAAAGTCCGAAAAGTACTGGAAGCCAATCCCGGCTCGATACAGCTAGAGAAACATTTAACTAAATTACTCTGCCCTTTTATATCCCCCCTCACTCCTCCGGGCAGATTTAACCGAGGACTTTAGGAATAAATATGGATTTAACCCAGATATTTCCCCCCCAGTTTTGAAATGGGAGTCTCCCCACCTAGCTAATGAAATGTGCAAAACCTTACCGCAACCAGAAGGATTGAAGCGTATAAAAGCTTTGTCAAGTTTTAAATATCCTTGAAATTGGCGTTTTATGAGGAGTATAGGGTGCTAGGGATTGCAGCCTGAGGAGGATTTGGAAAGGATATGAACAAAAAAGGTCCTTAAGTGCCCCCGAAAGCCTGAAATTGGCCATATAAGGAGCTGAGGAGATATTAAAAGCTATTAAAACCATATCCCTCATCCCCAGATCCAGTTTGCATGAGCTATTAATGCACAATTCTGGATATATCATGAGATCTGTTTTATGACGAAGGCCATTTCGGATCTGTTTAACTTCTCTCCCTTTGTTGTGACTTGTGGCAGCCAAAAGGTTCTCTGTGTGTAAGGGCTTAAGCCCTTAAAGTATGCTCGGAGGCTGTCTAGTTATACTCCTTGAGCCTTCTAGCTGGTCAAGCATTCCTTGTGCTCTTGAGGCTCTCTCTCCCAGGGTCCAGGGAGTAGGAGAGACTTTAGCCCAGGGCGGATTTAAATGCACATTTCTCTGTATAAGAAGTTTATGGCACTCACAGTCTATTCCACTTTCTCAGATATGCCATCACCTCAATTATACGCTTCTTTTTATTTCCAATCTTCGTATGATTCCCTTTCGGTCTTTCCTATGTCTGTGTTTACGAGCAAGAGCCAGAGCCGAGGAGGTTGAAAGAATTTCAGGAGTAAATTAAATACGGTGCAGGAGACGTCAAAATTAAATGGGGGCTTAGCATGAGTTTTTTCTGGGATTCAAAATGTGGATTAGTAGAAATATAAGAGATTCTTAAGAAGCCAAAGGTTGACCCTCATATGTATCAGTAGTAGTAGCTTGTAACATGGGAGGAAAGGGTCGAGGTCAAGATCTGTACATAAAATACCTACCTTATGTAAGACCCAATTGTTAATGGTCATTGCATTGTGAGAAGTGTCAAAACTTGTACTTA
>JAAZTK010001330.1:0-14508 GCA_036507255.1 Megalothorax incertus
TGTCTTTCATCTGATTCGAATTGGACTCTTTTACATGGACCATGATGTCATCAAAAGGAATATTGATAAGGCAAAGACTTTGATTGAAGAGGGAGGAGATTGGGATCGAAGGAATCGGCTCAAAGTTTATCAGGTATGCATCGTATGCTGTAGATGTATGAATACCTAATTTGCATTACTTTTCTTCCAAGGGCACATACTTTATGGCAATTCGTGACTTTAAAAGTGCAGCAGATCTCTTCCTTGAAACAATCTCGACATTTACATCCAATGAACTTATGGAATACATTGAATTTGTCAAGTATACCGTCATAGTTGGTAATGCATAAATCTTTAGCTTTATAATTTGAATCTAAATTATATATCTCTATTCGTAGGGTTGATTGCACTCCCTCGAAATGAACTCCGAGAAAAGATAATTAAAGGGGCAGAGATCCAAGAGGTTCTACATGGGCAACCCCTTTTGAAGGAGTTTCTTATGTCACTCTACGAGTGTCGATACGACGAGTTCTTTAAGCATTTGGCTATAATCGAGACGGTATGGTTAATTTTTGTATTTTATTTGATTAAATACTCATTAAATCTATTTTTTAAATAGACGCTGAAAGAGGATCGCCTTCTCACACCCCACTATCGCTTTTATGTGAGAGAAATGAGGATCAAAGCTTATGCTCAACTACTCGAAAGTTATTCCTCTTTAACACTGGCTTACATGGCCAAATCCTTTGGAGTCTCTGAAGACTTTATCGATCGAGAGCTACACCGTTACATTGCTGCAGGGCGTCTTCATTGTAAAATAGATAAAGTTGAGGGTCAAGTTGAAACAAATCGACCAGATAACAAAAACTGGCAATATCAAAATACCATCAAACAAGGAGATATCCTTCTCAATCGACTCCAAAAGCTATCCCGAAGTTATTAACATTTAATTGGCCCTCATTTTTTAATACTTTTCATAATATAAGGTATCTTAATTGCGTAAATGGAATTATAGGCGTAATATCTAATTTATAATATGGCTTAAATAAAGGAAATAAAATCTAACAAGTTTTTAATATGCAAATGAAAGTACTCTCACTTTATTGGGTTCTTTATAAAAGTAGAAATATTATACAATTTAAATATTTAAAGAATTGTATCCAAACTCCCATTAGCATAAGAATATATTTATAAATATTAAATATTTGTAGAAAAAGTAGGTATAGTTTGAACTACGATTAACATTTCTCCAGTACCAGCCTTGCTTATAATTTATAAATATTTTTAATATATTTTAGTCATTTAACAAATTAACACTGACTTGAAAAGTTGAAGAAATAAATTAAGTTTAAGTTATAATGTAGTATGTACTACGAATGAATGCCTCAAAATCCTCAAAATTAGTTTCACTTTTTCCAGAAATATTACAAAATTATCAAAATACACACTAGGTAAACACACTACGGAATTATATTTTAAAGAATTGAGTTTTTTTGGTCAAACTTTTTTAATAAATATTTGACTAAAGGCATTTCATATATTCTCCAGGGCTAATTAGCCATTGCACTAACTGCACTGAATATGTGATCTTCACACTTTGTATAGTTTTTGGTCATTTTTGAGAGATCCTCGTTCGCGTCAATCGTGAGTACTGGCGCTGGGACAGGGTATTTGTTTCCGTAAAGCCAATCTATTGTAAAGAATAGATGGACAATTATTAAATAATTTGAGCATTAAAAAAGGCCCATCTTTTAGTTTTAATATTTATCGCTTTAATATTTTTATATTAACCCTCGTGGAGATCATGAATGTTTTTGAGATATGAAAGAGACACTGTTTTTTCTTCAGATCTAAAAGAAACAAGCCAATTTACACATTGCATTAGAAATTTTAAATTACTGTTAATAAAAAGGTAAATACAAACCTTCCACGATTGGCAATCCTGTTATAAACAACTTCGGGGTCAGTCCTTAGGTAAACAATGAGATCCACCTTGATAGGAATATTGTCCTTGATGAAATCAAACCATTCAGTCAGTACCGAGTATTCCGCTGGGGCAAGGAACCCCTGATCCTTCAAGTTGTTCACAAAGCAATACCTGTAAAAGAAAAATCCAATAATTTAATACAAAGATCTACTAATTGATTTGGACATGTACTTGGCACTATAAATTGAGCGTTCCATCATCATAAAGGGAGTGGTTGAGGGCCTCGTATGGAGGTTAAGCATCGTCAACTGAACATAGGATTGAAAGCCTACAAATATGATATTTAATTCAAAAATTATTTTAAAACATGGCCAATTTAAACAATCAATTATAGTTACTTACACAAGCTCCATTTAGCAGGATCGCTGTACATGAGCCTGAAGAGGTTCTCACCCTTCAAGTCTCTCCATTTGTCAATAGGCCTTTAAAAATTAAAACATTCAATTTAAATTTTAAAGTGGCTTTAATTAATTACAGATCTAAACTTACTCATGAACAATGTTAACTTGCGGGAATTTTGTAAAGTGCTGGAGAAATGTAGTTTTACCGGACCCAATATTCCCCTCGACAAGGATGGTAAATGACGAGGGTCGTGACAGTGACATTTTTCTAAACGTCCTGAAAAACTGGTCAAAAAATATTAAATACTATCTATAAATCTTGAACGGGGAGGATTCCTCGAATGTCAATTAAAGCGTGTTATAAATAATTGGTGGTAACAATTAAAATTGTGGCAATACTTGGACTCGGAGTAGGTCTCTCGTCAACCTCTGCATCTCTCAAACTGACTCCAACGGACCCTGCATAATTGAGGTGGAAGAACAAAGACGTTGAACCCTTTCCCTCCGAATTTTGCGTGTTTTGACCGAATTCGAAATTCAAATGAATGATTTTGCGCCTGCATGCAAATGGATAGGAAAACAGATGGAGTTGGTTCCATTGCAAGTTTGAACTGTCAAATTCTCGATTCCTCCGGAGGACCGCTATTTAATTTTATTGACATTTAATTTTAATTAATCTCTCCTCGAGAGAGAAGGGTCAAAATTCACAGTGTGGACTCTTAATTGTCGTCCCGAGAGAGTTGGACATTATTATTTTTCCTATCTGAATCAAACCCACCTGTTTTAAAAACAAGATCTGCAATCAGCCGGAAATCGAACCACCCAATTTTATCTTTGAAATCTACATAAAAATTAAAGCCATTCAGGGTAAGTTTAATTGATTATAATTATAACATTTAAATGTATTTTTGAAGGTGTTAATTAGTGGGGATTCGAATTCAGAATTAGTAGGTACGACGTTATATTCCTCAAATTAATTTGTTTTCCTTCCGGTTTTGAACTTCTACAAATAATTTACAATCATTCATGGACTGGAGGTGGTGTAGAATAGATTCAGCAACTGGTGATCAAAAAAGGGACACTGGTGACATGCTCCTCATAATTAGCAATTAACATTGCATTTGCATATTTATTTAAGATTTTATTCATCTCATGGACAGTTTCTAAAAATTGATCAAGATTTATTTTTATTTTATTCAGGGCCCAATCCCATTTTGATTTTATTGCAATGTCATCATTTAATGAAGGGACCCTTCCAACCTCTAGTGCAACGTACAAGTCCTATAGCTAATTAACTTTAAAGATTGGAGAATGCCGGGTTTGAATTTCTTGGCATAATGCCACGAAGGAATGGCATCAAAAAGTTTTTATTCATCTTAAATTCATAGGGTTTTGAGGATAGGGATAATCAGGTAATCTCATTGCATTGTATTGTTGGAAAGTTGTTTTATATTGGGGTTGAAAGCAATATTTTAAAGATTATGGTGTGTGGGTGGAAGGGTGTAGTTACTACACTGTAGTAGGTGTATAAGACATAGGAGTACATAGGTCAAGTCTCGGATCTTTGATGCAGTTGGGCGTCTCAGTCAGTTCATAAAGAGTGGTTGGTACCAATATAAGACATAAGTAGACTGTACACGTCTGTTTATTGCTCTCGGTCAATCAAATTAGGTGTATTTTATTCTCCTCCATGCTCTCCATTTATGGGCTATTGAGTTGTGACTGTTTAAAAACTGAAATATTAAGCTAGAAGGCAGAATTCTGTATAAATAAGTACTTTTAAATCATAATTCAAAAGACCTTGCAGTGATATATCGTGCAGTATGTTAGGCTAAAACAATTTGTATCGATTTTCCTCAACATTATGACATTTGAACATTACTTTAGACTTCATAGACTCATAGTAGGATTAGTCAAGTCTGAGGACTCTATCAAAAAGGTTGAAAAACTGTATTCTTACCTACTCGTAAACCCTACTTGAATACTCTAGTATATTCCGATATTCGTAGAGACTTTTATCTCGAGATATCTAAACTTTCTCCAACAGCAGATTCAGGACCTCAGGTATGGATTTTTTATATTGCTAAATCTGTAGTATTCCTAAATAGGTTGGGAAAGGTTTTGTTTTAACTTTGGCAAGAAAAGGGCAGTAAATCAATCATATATTTCATTCAAAATTCATTTAATTTCAAATTTTAATTTAATTCCGTGCTCAACAATGAGTAGGATAGGCTCAGAGTGTAGGCCCGGTATTAAGCTCATCAGCTACAGATTAGTGAGATTGGTTAATTTGTGTTTAGTAAAAGTAGTATAATAGAATATGCAACCTCAAGAATATTGGGATTTATATTCAAATGAATTGAATCAATGTGATTGTAAATGTTGTTCGTATCGTTGTAATTGTGTTGAGGAATTTTATGGACAGGCAAAGGGAAGGAGAAACATCAACATGGCTGTAAACGTTTTTTCTACCAATGTGACCACCGAGAATCTCTCCCGACATGATATGCTCAATTGGGTCAATTCCTGTATGGATTCTGGATTTACAAAGATTGAAGAATTATGTACCGGAGCAGCATACTGTCAATTCATGGACATGCTCTTCCCCTCATCTGTAGCCCTCAAGAAAGTTAAATTTACCACCAAACTTGGTGAGTTTCTAATTATTTTAAAATGAAATAATATGTGCATTAATTTAACCATTAATTTAACATTCACAGAGCATGAATATATCCAGAATTTCAAAATTCTACAAGCTTCTTTCAAGAAGTTGGAGGTGGACAAAGTTATCCCAGTGGATAAGCTGGTAAAGGGACGTTTTCAAGATAATTTCGAGTTTGTACAATGGTAAGTGCCATTGAAATGTATTTTTTTCAATTTTACTAAAATTACTCTCTTTTCCAGGTTCAAAAAGTTTTTTGATGCCAACTACAAGGGAGAGCAATACAATGCACTTGACGCTAGAGGTAGGTTATGATTTTTCATATTCTATAAAAATTAAGCCTCGTCATTTTAACTTTTGTTGTGTTCAGGTGGCCTCCCCATGGGGTCCTCGCCGGTAGGTCTCGGGAAACCAATGCATCGTGTACAGGCTCCTCTTACGACTCAGATTGCTTCTCGAACAAAGCCAAGTTCTAATCTTTCGGGTGGAGGTAATTAAACCCTTTATATTATGGTACTGTGTACATTTAATTAATCTCCCACCCTCCTATTCCTCCAGTACAACAACGGAGCATGAACAACAACTCTGGCATGTCACGACCCCAACCTCGAGGGAATTTGAACAACAGCCGAAATGCAGGGAATTCTCAAATAGAAGAGATATCAGCAACAACTTGCAGAGATGAAATTAAATGTGGAGGGTTTGGAGAAGGAACGTGACTTTTATTTTGGGAAACTACGTGATATTGAAATACTGGTACTATAAAAAAATACCTAATATTTGAAAAGGCTTTTTAAGAGGGATTTTAATTTTTAATGCGTGTTTTTACAGTGTCAAGAATGTGAGGGAACCGAGCAAGGAGTTCTTGCACAGAAAGTTCTTGATATCCTCTATCAAACAGAGGTAAAGTGATGTTCGCTGGTTTTCAACGACGAGTATTAATGCAATTTTTATTTTTTTTTTCCAGGAGGGCTTCGCTCCGCCTGAAGAAGGTCAAGAGGATGGCCTACCAATCATGCCCACTAATGGGGAGGGAGAAGCTGAGGAACTTGAAGAGTATTGAGACTTTGATATTGGGGAAAAGATTGGATCGAGTGGGTTGGGAGTTCAAAATTCAAATCAAAATCATTATATTTGCGTCCATTTAAAAATTCATTTTGAATAATGATAAATCCCTAGTTGTTAAATAATTAAAGGCCAAATTACCCAGCACTGATTATAACAATTTTTATATATAAGCACTCAATTCTAATTTCTGCATTAAAATGCATTTAATTCAGAGATTATGCAAAAAAAAAAGTTTAAAAACTGCATTAGATTTTATAGAAATTCCTTAAAATTAAAAATCAATACATTTAATATGCCTAAGCTATTGCCTACAATTAAACCTATCCTACGGTCCTATTGCATAAAAATCTCCCTTAAGTAATCCCACTTGAAGAAAGCAATTATATTTATATACCTTTCAAATCAATAGAATAAAGTATAACAATTACACTCGACTCTAATTTATTAATGTACACGGAAAAACTTTTGTAATGTTTATATATAATTTTGTATACATTCTGATGATCCATTTTATGTAATAATATGTATAAATTGCAATTATTTGTAATTTGAACCATTTGCTATTTATTTATAATTTATATACATGATTGTTTAATTGAATTTAAACCTACTAATCAAATTGTCAAATTAACTTTTAGAACACATTCTGAGTCTATCTTTTGAAGGGAGTACAGTTGTTTGAGAAAGTAAAGTATTATTACCTATCTATCGTACCTAGTAGGATATTAATTAGGGCTAATATTTGTACATATTCGTTTTTGTACAAAATGCAATAATCTTTAAAAAATAATAATTTAATTACCTTTAATTTAAAAATTGTAATCTCCATTTTGTTATTTACCATAAATGATTTCTTAATAAATTTTAAATTAAAAACTACATACCCATCAATGACATTGCATTCGATCTATCGCATATTTAATTATTTAAATCAAATTTGGTAATTGGCCACTAAATATTAATTAATATTGCCAAAATTCTAATTTTTGGATAAGACGCACGTAACGTTCTGAAAACGTTTTGCAAACTAAAATTTGCCCCTGATTCATAAAATTGTGTCCATTTGATTTTGGAATGTCCACAAATTGAAGTTTGAATTAATAATACCTAATTGTTTGTTAAAATATTGTTATACCCAATTAATTAGATGTTGTTGTTTGTGTTTGCAAGCAGTTTACAAATGAGGAGTGGTTTTGTTCAAAAAGATGGATTGATTTTGGCCTGGCCAAAAGAGAACTCTTGAAAAATCAGCTGTTCATTCAATTGACGAATCTCACTGACATTCTATTTCTGGCAGTTAAATTACAATACAAGTTTTAAAAGTGTAAGTTATAATTAAATTCAATTATGCAACCTAATTAGGACTACAATTATAACTAAAAAATTAACTAATTTATAATTCATCAATGTCGACAGGCTTATAAGAAGAAAGGTTGGGAAGGATGTTAAGCAATGTCATTTTGTAAAGTAGCCTGTCTATATTTTGATTTTGACATGAGAAGGTCACATCATGTCATTAAAATATTTACTTTGAAAAGGGGTAGTTTATTTAAGCAGTAATTGACATTTAAAAATAATAGGTAGATCTAGAAAGCAAAGTGCATTAAGCATGTTAAATGCTCAAATACACGTACTCTGCACAGATCATGGTCAACAGACCATGAAGAATAACCTCTCCACTCTTGAGAGCTTTCAATCTCGTCATTTGATTTATTTTTAGGTTTTTAAAATCTTTTAATTTAATTAAAAACTTATTTATTTTGCAGAATCAAAATTCTTCTGGAATCTGAGGTTCTTCCAGAAAGGAGTCAGAAATCATGTGTACTTTATCTTCCTGACTAATTTTATTGGTAAGTCTTTAAATTATGTGAATATTTGGCAATTATAAACAAGTCTAATGAATTAATTTAATCTTTTATTCATTTGGTGCAGTCTATTATTTAAAATCAATTAACTCGGATCATCTATCATGTCCTATTTGCGAGGATCAGCTAATTATGTTTGGTGCACGACGAGCGTACTTGGAAAGGGTGCTACAGGAGCTGTATTTCAAGGGGTATTGATTTCCACATAATAATTGAAATCTAATTGCTTATAAAATAAAATTCCAAAGGTTTCTAAACATGATGGAGAACCCGTAGCTGTAAAGACGTTCAATCAGCTCAGTCATATGTGAGAACTCCCGTCTAAACTCATCTTGAATCTTTAAATTAATGTGTTTTGAACTGTAGGCGTCCACAAGAAGTGCAAATGCGTGAATTTGAGGTGCTCAAGAAAGTTAAGCATGAAAATATTGTAAAACTACTTGCAATTGAGGAAGAACAGGATGGGAGAGGTATTTATTAGATTATATATGCAAAATCCACATTTTTGAAGCAAAAACTAATCGTTTGAATTCAATTTCATCAGGAAAAGTAATTGTAATGGAATTATGCACCGGTGGAAGCCTCTTTAACATTTTAGATGACCCAGAAAACACTTATGGACTCCAGGAGGATGAATTCTTGGCTGTTCTTGACCATTTATGTGCTGGGATGAAGCATTTGAGGGATCATAATTTGGTAGAAATTTACCTCCGTATTTTTTAAAAGCAGCTCTTAAATTCAGGCACTTTTAAATACCCTCAGGTTCATCGAGATCTCAAGCCTGGGAATATAATGAAGTTTGTAGCTGAAGATGGAAGGATTATTTACAAATTAACTGATTTCGGAGCAGCCCGTGAACTGGAGGATGACCAAGAGTTTATGTCCCTTTATGGAACTGAAGAGTATCTTCATCCAGATCTTTATGAGCGTGCAGTTTTGAGGTATATTGGAATTAGAGTCGGAAATTTAATTAATTTGAACCATTTTAAATCCCATTAGGAAACCTGTAGGGAAAACCTTTTCTGCTTCAATTGATCTTTGGTCAATCGGCGTCACAATGTTCCATGTAGCTACAGGTCAACTCCCATTTCGCCCGTATGGAGGCCGTAAAAACAAGGTAGATATTTCAATTTTCAATCAAACCTTGTTCTTTTTTATTTATTTACATTAATTTACATTTTAAAGGACATGATGCATTATATTACTACGAAGAAAGAGTCTGGAGTTATCTGTGGGTATCAAAATACCGAAAATGGTCCAATTGATTGGAAGCGGGAGCTCCCATCAAGCTGTGGGCTTAGTACAGGCCTTAAGATCCACATTGTCCCACTCCTTGCTGGTCTAATGGAAGCAGACCTTAAAAAACGATGGAGTTTTGAGAATTTCTTTACGGCAGTCGAGTCCCTCCTACGCCGGAAAAAAGTCCATGTATTTTATATGAATAAAATCCTCAAGCTAAGGATATATATGGAATATTGAAGAGACAAGATCTCTCCATCATCTCCAGTGCCTTCTCCTTCAACAGGCTGAAATCCCCCCAGAGAATCAAATCCTAATTTACAAGGATCAGAATCTTAAAGATCTTTTTGAGAATTCTCCGACTCCGATTGAGCTACCGAATACTACCGAGACTTCCCCTCTCATTCTTTGCCATCGGGAGAATAATAACGTAGGGATTGAATGGGAGACAAAAGATTTGCCAAAATTCCCAACATTTCCCAACCTTGTAAATGTAGAGAATGATGCAAGCCTTGCAAAACATATATGTGCTGTAGGTCATTCTTATAAACGTAAGATTGACTTGGTGTGTTCCAGTGTGACTCTAATCCAAGTTACAGTGGAGAGTCTTATTGCTGTGATTGGAGCTCAATTGAAAAGGCTTTGGAAAGAGATTGATTCAGTTCAAAGTATCATTCAATCTGTTGCTCAACATCTATCCCTAATGGAAAGGTTTAAAAAGATTTGTCACTCTTTTATTGCCTCAATGGGCCCGAGTTCAGGGGTTCCGGATTGGAAAACACTTCAAAATAAAATAGATTCAATCTCTTCAAATGCAGAGGGGTTAGAATTGGAATTCCGCCGTCTAACTACGCATCTCCTTAATTTAGAACAGCCAGTTAAACTGCTTTATAATCGGTTTTGTGAGAATCGACTACTTTCCGTTGAATGGGAGGAAGCTTCAGCTGTAAGTTGTAATATCTTTGTGTATAATACATATTATCTTATTTTATTTAAACTTCAAATTGATCCACAGGAGATTAAAGATATTTCTCGTGCTCCAATCAAAGCTGCTACACATGTTACAAAACTCAGGGATTCTTGGTATGAATCTAATAAGCTACGGATAAATTGCAAATGCTCATTTGAAAATCGATTTTTCAGGCAACATTTGCTGAGGGATCGTGCTACAAGAAGCCTAACCTATAATGATGAACAATTCCATATCCTGGAGCGAATAAAAATTGGAGAAAAATCAAAATGTCTCTCTGAACTGCTGAATGAAGAATGTCAGATTGTAAGGCATGTTGAAATCCTGTCAGATTGGTATAAAACAGCTCAAGCGGCATTTATTCAATCTGAAATTCTCGACAAAGATGTGAGTGGAGTTCAAGAGGCTCTTCGGGGTTACCTTACAAAGCTTAATGAGCTCGTAGAGAATTATCAGAGTGATTTGGATGGGCTCAATGCATCTCTTCGGCTTGTCCAATCTTCTACACCACAAGTTGTAGAATCTCCACTCATTTCGACCTCTGCTGCTGTTGGTGGTGGTGGAGGAGGAGAGTTGGATTCAATCCCAAGGGTGGACAGTGGCCTTCCAAAGCAATCAAATTACAAAGAATATGTTAAGACCTTTAATAGGGGCCTTAAAGATTTGACGAGTGTTCAAGAGGAAGTGTGGGTCATCCTTAAGGAGAACGCAGAGCTCGTGGACCAATTCCAAAACCTTACCCTCTCCCTTCTTTCTTGTGATAATAATAATACGACCAATAATGGCAATAATCTCTCCTGGAACAATAGTATTAATGAAATTAATGAAGAGGGTTTACCAAACCAGAAATGACTAGTTATTATTATTTTAAGATTTTTAATTAATAGAGATTCGATTGATATTCTTTTTAATCTACCTACTAGTATAGGGTACTTTTAATGCAGGTTTTAACTTGGATATTTCTAGTTAGGGTGCAATAATTTAATTTGTATCTAGTTTCAATACGGATTTTTTATATTATATTTATGTTGGATTTCGATCAAGTTTTATCCAGGTTGAGTATTGTGTTTTTAATAATTAAATGACTCACGATGAGATCAATCAAAAATCTCGATCAAATAAATCTTTTAAATTAAAAACTTTGCTTCGAATAAAGCCTTCAGAATTGAAGGCATTTGAGAACATTGATTTAATCACCATCATCGTTGATAATTAACTTATTTTAATTACAATTACCTAATTTAGAATTGATATCATTGCATACTGCATTGATCAAGGGCCGAGCGAGTCATGATGTCATCTGGCGTTCCTCAAGAGTGTCAATATGCCCCAAATTCTACCTACTTTGATTGCATTTGCAACGGCTGAACTTATCCCGCGCTTCTCCCAACTTGTGCGTCTTATAAACACGAACTCAACCCGCTCTCAGGTCTCCACCACCAAATATAATCAATTTTAATTAATTTCTAACCAAAAAACCATCAAAATTAATCTCCAACCCCCACCACCGTTTCCACCAACCTTCGCAGCCCCCAAGAAGGAGAGAATGGACCCAAAGATATTTAAAGTGCTTCAAGGTACTTGTCCATGTTTAATTTTAAACTTTTAAAAAGTTGTCAAAATTTGGACAGAAATAATTTAATTTGAAATTTTAAGGTCAACCGGGTGAGGCTGCTGAACCTGGATTATTTCGACCTGACAGCACCTCTCCTCAGGTACATTTTTCTTTTTGATCATTTTTTTTCAAAAAATTTTGGATTTAAAATTTTGAATTGAATTTTGAAATTTTAATTATTTATAGCAAGGAAATCCTCCCCACGTGGAAGCATAAAGAAATCAAAAATGAGGGGAAAACTGACAAGGCGAGGGTTGATGGACTCCTTGATTGGATTGAAGAATGGTAATTGACTGTATTTCACTTTGAAGAATTTCTCTAATTTTAAAGTTCCTTTTTTCAACCGTATTTTTATATTTACAGCAATACTCCAAATGCATTTGTTGCCTTTTTGGTAAGAAACTGCTTTAATTAATAAGTAATATAAATTTTTCATTTAAAAATGACCAATTCCAGGAAGGTGTAAAGAATTGCCAGCAAGGAAACCTTGCAAAGAAGTTGAAAAAGGAGGCAGAAGGTGGTTTACTTTAAAGTTTAAACCATTTTAAGTTGCATTAAAACTTAAATAAAATTCATTTCAGGTCTTTTTAATGGGCCAATCCGCCTTGCGCCGGTATTTACCGGAAAAAAGGTGGTCAAGAAGCCGGTGTCAGAAAAGGCTCCTCTCTCAAAGGTGAAGCTTGAAAAGGGGGTGACTCCCAACAAGGTCAAGCCCGCCACTCCAAAGCCAGGGACAAGTTTCAACTCTGAGAATGGCATGAAGGGGACGCCTCTTCCAGGGGATCTAAAAGCAAAGCAGATCAAACCTAAAAAGCCTAAACCCCCAAAGCCATCAAGTTCAATCTCTTCGGGATTAACTGCAGCCAATTTGGAATCAATTGTCCTCAAAAGTAAGCTATTTTTATTTATTTATGAATAAATATTTTTAATAAATTCCTCAATTAACCTCAGGGTTAAATGCAATTAATTCCTCAGTAGAACCAAGTGGGATTGTCTTTCCGCCAGGGACTCCAAAGCAAAAGAAGCCGAAAAAACCAAAAACACCAACAAGTGCAACAATCCCTGCTGGTAACTCTACAATAACACTTCATGCAGACACTTCCTTTACTTCAGCGGGCCCTACACCTTCCTCCTCCTCCACTTCCGCCAAGAAACCTGCCCCAACCCCCAAACAACAAAGTTTTTCAACCTCTAAAATAGCCAAAGTCACCCTCCCAAAATCCCTACAGGGTTCCCCATTTAAGACCAAGAGGAAATTGACAAAATTGGAAAAGGCAATGACTTTTGAAGAGGTGGTTGAGAAGCAAAAGAATGCACGACAAAAGTTTCATTTCTCCAACAATGCAGCTTGTGCTAAAGAGTTTAATCCACAAGGATCTATCTTTTACGAGGGGTAAATTGAATTTAGTATTACAAAATATACGTATTTTATTGTTAAATTGAATTTAATAAATATTAATGCTCTTTGGATAGGTGTTCTTTCAAAAGTGGTGGTGGGATATGCTCCAAGAAAGTGGAAAGGAAAGGTGGAGAGTATATATGTAAAGATGAGCACAAAACAGGTTAGATTTGCATTATAAATGAGTTAAAATTAAATTTGGATCCTCGTACGAGTAGATTCCCCATTTATGATTCCAAGAATAAATGCCATCTTTACGGATGGAACAGCAGATCTCGAATTAACTTTCTTCAAGCAAGATGTGGAGGCTCTCGTCTCCATTGCCCAGCCTGATCTCCTCAAATTGGATCAGGCTTCCATTCATTTTGCTTGCTCCCAAGTTGTCAATCAAAACTTTCATGTTGAAGTTGAGTGTACCAAGCTTGACAAGGTATGCCCAATACTTTAATAATTATTTAAAAATCATTTTAATTTTTAAATATTCCAAAAAAATAGAGAGAAGCCAAGAAGCTTGGGGGAAAGCGTTGGAACAACGTGGCTACAATCCTTCATGATGACGAACCCGCTATAAAAAAGAAGAAATAAGGGCCGGGAAGAATCTCGTAATCTGTTTCAAAAAAATAATCTGTAATTTATAAAGAAAAAAGATTAATTTACATGTTTTAGAGAGCATTAGATATATGTAGAGTATTGCAGAGTGTGACATAATATGCAGAGAAGGGTTAGAAGCTTAAAAAGTATATAGTTTTGGGATTTAATTTCAACTCTAATTGTTATTTTTGATTATTTTGATTATTATGCCTTTTTTTAAATTGATGAAATATCATGCACATATTTTTAAAGACCCCCAAACCTCCTCCCAAAGATTATTTCTATTTCTAAGAATTGTACTTTGATTTACAAAGGTCTATCTTCTGTGTACAAGACTCAAGTGCCTACAATCTCCAAAATACAAATTATAATTAAGCAGATCATAGTAAGTATATATTATGCAGATTATATTATTGTAAGATATTATGCAGTTGAAGGCAGTTTATTTTTGTTAGCTTTTTCATTTAATTTCAATCTAAAGTATACATATTACAATTCTATTGTAGAATTATAAAAATTAGGCATACTTTTAATTAGAGTTTTATCTATTGACTATTTATTTAGTAATTAGTAATTACTATTAAGTTTGTACTTTGAAATTCTTAAATACTTAACTATATCTATATTGATCCTGACATCTTTTTCTATATTAAACATCCTATTATGCCTACACTGATTAATCTATATATATATATTTGAGTGTCAGGTTTGGGGTTAAGGTGGTTTCCGACTATATCGAGGTCGCTGATTCTCATGGTGGTAAAATTTTTCACTTCCGGTGATGTTGTCTGT
>JAAZTK010001331.1:0-14508 GCA_036507255.1 Megalothorax incertus
TGGCTTTAGCTGACAATTGCTGTTCTTGCCTTCACTGATCTCTTTTCTTCTGTAAAAGTCAGCCTCCAGGCACCCTTTTATCCCCAGGAGGCTGAAAGAGTAAGTCTTGTACTACTAATACCATATGTGTCAAGTGTCAAAAAACCCCAGGCGCTCGAATATCGAAAGTGATTGAGATTTGACCTGGACCTTTGCACTTTGAGCCCAATTACTGATTGAATTCATTCATACATATCTTAATCTAATATGAAGGAATTCCATATCATTTTTGCACACACGTATAAATGAACTAATTATCTGTGTTTAATTACAGAAAGGAGCAGTAGCCAGTGAATATGGATTCGTTTTTGGGATATTTGAACTTGTACTACTCCTAAGCTATAACTTTATTTTTTAAAAATAATTTGAAATTAAATTTTAATATTTTAGGTAACTTTCTTGATGAGTCCAATCTACGGCTTAATTGTAAATAATACTTCTAGTACTATAAAAATAGGCTTAAATTAATGTATCCGTATGCATACAGATGAAGAGAGTTGATCCGAAAGTCTTATTTAAAATTGGAGTTTATGTCGCGGCTACAGCGAGCATGTTATTCGGGTATGAAATTTAAAGAGGTCAAATGTCATTCAATGGAAGTTTCTGAAACAGATTTCTAGACCGAATAGATGACAAAGGATTATTCCTCGCCCTCTCATTTGCCATTCGGATAATTGAATCCCTAGGTGCAACAGCTGCCAGTAAGATATTACCTTATTAAAGATACCTTAAATTTTATTATTAAGTAATACCAAAAAATCATTATTAAAATCCTTATTATATACCATACTTATATTGTAGATACCAGCTCATTCACTATTATTGCAATGGAATTTCCGTGTGCTGTCGCCTCGACCTTTGCCCTACTGGAAACCTTCTTTGGATTAGGCCTGATAATTGGACCTACGGTAGGTGGAGCCCTGTTCGAGGTGGGCGGCTTCACCTTACCTTTCGTCGTTTTAGGAGGCTGCCTTTTCCTCTCTGCCGTATTTGCTACATGCATACTTCCTGAAAATACGCCTGATCTGGTCATTAATGATGACGATGTATCCCCTTCCACTTCAACCTCAGGTTATCAACCCATAGAGAGTGAAAATCATGGAGAGACTCATGTTGTCACCCGAGATGGATTTCGGATATTTACTCTACTCAAGATCCCTGGCGTCGGATTGTCCTGCTTTGGAACAATGGTCACTTCTTTAAGTATTGGATTTATCTCGGGGACACTCGAGCCACATATAAGATCCTTCAATCTTACACCCTTTCTTACTGGAACTTTTTTTATAATTTCTGGACTCAACTATGCAATATCTGCCCCTTTTTGGGGAAGACTCTGTGATCGTGTTGAAGATCCAAGATTCATTACAATAATTGGTAAATCTTAGAAGTTTAGATCCTAATTCCTCTTAAGTTATACAATATATTTATCCAATTGCAGGAGCTATATCTATTATTATTGGGTTCTCTCTTCTTGGTCCATTTCCATTTATTCCTATTCACACGTAATTATGATTTTACTCAAAATAAGTTCTTTTGTAAATATATATTTAACCCATTTATATTTCAAATAGAACAATCTGGCTGGCAGGATTAGGTCTTATGTTTCATGGACTGGGAATAGGTAGGTATTGTATATTAAACATATACAAGCGTGTGTGATATTACGGATATACTAATATGGGAATTCCTAGTACCTACTAAAGATTGGAATTTATTTCAGGAGCATCCATTCCATCCTCATTTGTATCAGGTCTCCACGATGCCAAAAAGCATGGACTTCCGGACAATGTAATGTTTTCTTTGATGTATAATTTTCTTTGATATACAATATATAGTATGCTGATATACGTATATTGCAGTATTGATATTACAGTAATTAACTTTCAATCATCTTAGGTTGGGACATACGGTTTAATTAGCGGGCTATGGGTATCCATGTTCTCACTAGGCGCCTTCATAGGTTATTATTTAAAATCACTTGTATAGCAATATATTTACAAGTATTTGATTAAATTAAAAAATATTAGGGCCATCAATTGGAGGAATTTTATTCGATCAAGTAGGATTTCGTGTGGGGTCACTTTCTGTCATTGGAAGCGAAGCAATTCTCGTATGAAATTAAAATTATGCAAAAAAACACCACAATCTATTTAATTTTATATTTAAGGTGGTGCTACTCCTATGTTTTATTATACGGCGAAGAAAGAGGGAAAAAGAAGCAGAGATCAAGGGTGTGCTTGGAGGTGTCAACGGGAACGAGTCAGATGAACGGGACTCGTTGCTAATTATTTCCTCAGGCTACCAGTATGGAACTCTTCCCAATTCTAATTCCAATAATCATGTATCATAATTAATAGTTCAACATATATATTGTGATTTTACTCAAGTTTATTTTTATTTATTTTATTCCCTTAATTATAAATGCAAGTCCTCAATTTATTTTAATACTCGTACCTTGAACAAATGCTATCCTTATAAATAGGTTATGAACTTATGATTATATTATTATACCCTGATAGGTATAGGTAATTGTAGTATTGTAGTAGTACCCGCAAATATATTTATTCATAGTCAATTGAGCAATAATATTCCTTAGGATTAGTCCATTTTATAATATTTATTCTCTCTTTTTTAATTTAATATCTCATAAGCTTTTCAAAAGTAAAATAGTCCATCTCAATTCTAGTTAATTAGAATAAACACCTAAATATAAAGCCCTATGTACTTATATGTTCAATGTAGGTATTCGTTAATTAAGTACTTAAGATATATCTAATGAATACAAAAATAGTCTGTAATTTGTATACAGACTATTTTTGTATTTTCACAATAAGTGGTAAATATCCGTATATAATTTTCAAATAAATAACTTTGTAATTAGCCGTTAATAGCGATACTTTCATTGGAATATGTAATAATTAATAGTTGGGCGATTAATTGATAAACCGCGTCTTATGTATTAGTACATAATTCTAGCTAAATGTTTTGAGTATATTATTGTATAGTTTCATTAATGCGATTCATACCTACTACTAACTGGAAAAGTTGACGCTAAATTATATTAGTTTGGCTATTCATAATTGTTAGATGCTCAACGCATTAAAGTGACAATTGGCATTCTTCTTAATTGGCAATTATATTGGCGAAATTAACCCATAATCCATCTCATAATTGTGGGAGATTGCCTTCAAACAGTGTGTCTGGGAGAATAATTGCTACTATTTGCGGTTTCGTGAATATTATGCGTGCAAAATTTTTTCCAGGAGGTGCTCTGCTCGAAAGAGGATCTTGGCAATGTCAATTCTCCGAGTTGATTGATGGGAGATGACATGGAAAACCAGCCTATACCTTTTGGTTTTAAACGTTTTAATTCATATGAGTTCCCCATCTCGGTTCATTCATATTTTTATTGTTCGTCCTGGCACATTTAATATCATATTGACAAAATTGCTATTAAAATATTAGAAATGTACCACCGGAAGTCCTTTTCCGAACTCGGAAGTCGGAGAGAGTCTGAAATGAGTATTAAGTCGGAATCAAAGGTTCCTCAGCTTACAAGCCCTTCCTCCTCGGGCTACTCTCGACGACAATGGACAATTTTTTGTATTATGGCCTTTAGCAACCTTTTTTCTTCCGTCAAAGTTTCTCTCCAAGCTCCATTTTACCCTGAGGAGGCTGAGAAGGTCATTATAATTAATCCAAATAATACAAAATCAAAAGCTAATCTTTTCCAAACAGAAAGGTGCAACGGCGAGCGAATATGGACTGGTTTTTGGTGTGTTTGAATTGACTACATTCATTATGTCACCAATCTATGGGATGCTTATGGGAAAAGTCGGTCCAAAGCTAATGTTCAAAATTGGCGTTTTTTTAGGTAGGTATACTCATGCATACGTGTTAATTCCATTTTAGGACTCTGTATATAATTCTTCTTTTAATTACAATCTAGCTGGAATTGCTTCGATTATCTTTGGGCTCCTTGATAGGATAGAAAATAAAGATCTCTTCATCTGGCTCTCAATTGCGACAAGGATTCTTGAATCTCTTGGTTAGGATACTTTTTTGACATTTTTCCTCCAAAGCAATAATATTTTTATATATCCGTAGGAGCCACCGCTGCAAATACGAGTAGTTTTACGATAATTGGTCTCGAGTTTCCCAACTCTGTAGCTACCGTTTTTGCATCTCTTGAAACATTTTTCGGATTAGGACTCATCCTGGGCCCGACCGTGGGTGGCCTACTCTTTGAAATTGGGGGGTTCACCTTACCCTTCGTGGTAATGGGAATTTTCCTCCTCTCATGTGCTCTCCTCGCCACATTTCTCTTACCTAAAAATTCGCCCTATGATAATCTTGATGAGATTGAGGAAGCAGTTGAAGAAGTTGATGGAGAAGGCGCCAAACCACAACGTGAAGGATTCCGAATTTTCCTCCTATTAAAAATCCCCGGTGTTTGCATAGCTTGCCTGGGCACATTGTGTACATCAATGTCCATTGGATTCATTTCCTCCATTCTCGAACCTCATATTCGACCATTCAATTTAAGTCCATTTATGACTGGAGCTTTCTTTCTTATATACGGATTAGTGTATGCCATCACTGCTCCTCTTTTTGGGAAGCTCTGTGATAGAATTGAAGACCCCAAATCAGTCACAATATGCGGTTAGTTATTAATATTATTATTTACTTGTGTCATTCCTTGTCAAATGAGAATTTATCTTTTAGGTGCGATTTTCATCATAACTGGATTTTGCTTCTTAGGACCGCTCCCCTTCCTCCCATGCGAACCTTCAATCTTGACTGCTTCTATCGGATTAGTCTTTGAAGGTTTAGGTCTTGGGTATAATTTGTGCAATATCAGTGTCATGCAAAATTATTAATTCTTATAAACTTTAGAGCTTCAATCCCATCATCTTTTATCACGGGACTTCACGAAGCAAGAAAAAATGGATTCCCCGACAGTATAACCACATACGGTCTTATTTCCGGACTTTGGGTCTCAATGTTTTCTTTGGGTGCCTTCATCGGGCCTACCGCCGGTGGAATTCTATTTGAGTAAAACTTATAATGTTAAAGTTTTGATATTGGATGACATTGCCTTTCCATTTAGTCATGTAGGATTCCGGCTTGGAAGTCTTCTCGTTATATTTTCCCAACTATTCCTAGTAAGATTTAATTACTAGATATAAAACATCTATTATAGTAAATATGTGTATGATCTAATTAAATTCAAAATTTCAAAATTTTAAAGGCCATCTCCCTGCTCATTTTTATGATTGTCCAGAGGAGGAGCCGGTCAGATGATGAGGATATGAGAATTCTATTAGAAAAAATGGCTCTCCGAATTGAGAGATCTGAATCTATTAATAGCAAATATGGTTCAACTCACAGGCCATCCTTATACTAATTTACTATATTTAAAAATTACCAGATTTATTTTAGATTTATATATTTTTTTCACACACACACATTTTTATAGCTTGCTATTTCACACATTTGTAGACTTGCATTTTTAAATAAACGTAATATGAAGATACTTATCCTTAATACAATGTGCAGAGATTCGTTGAGAAATCTTTCGGTTTATTGCGCCAATCTCATGATTAATTCCCATTCATAAAAAACAGCTTCTCCCAATTAGCATAAGTCCGTTCCCAAGCTAAGTTCTGATATTCCAAAGCTATCACGTCAGACACCGTGTGTAAATCCCCCGGAAGAACAAAAAATCTCCTAAGGCTTTTGGTATTTCTTATGCAAGGTGCAAGATACCTTTATAATGGATATTCGCCAAAGTATTAAGCAATGCAGTGGTAAATTACATACTTATGTGTAATAGTAAATTGTAAGGGGCTGACTGACGTACCTCAAATTCATTCATGTCTCTATGAGGGGAGCAAACTGGTTTCTGACTGGGCCAATTCCAAGCTCAAGCCAAGTACGAGGGGCAGAAAGAGGCTGAGGTCAGTTGGACACACATTCACCCTCTGTTAAGCTTTTAACTTTTACCGTGATTTGTTAAATACTAGCTTCAGTATTACACTATTCAATTCTCATCTCCAGATTTGTGAAACTTTAATGTGCAATTTCTCCAATTAAATTTCAAGCTTCATTTTTTTTGATTCCCGGAAGTGAATTTCGTGAACTCTTTTACTGCATTAATAAAGGAAAAAATTCAATTAAATATTCTCATCAAAAATGGATTGGATGACAGCAAAAGCCATTATGGGGTGAGTTTAAAATCTTGTTGTTGATCGTTTCTGCCAGTAAATCCTCATTGAGATTTAAGCCATTTATCCTAGCGAAGAGAACGGTACTCACTCAAAAGGGTTGTCTACCTGAGAAAGTCAATCTATTTTTAATCCAGGTCGATGGATAAGTTTTGTAGACCCTTCAAAAATATCCATTTGTGTATCCTCTAAAGATTTATGGGGGGAAACTACAAAGAATTGGAAACTTTCCATATAATAAATCCAATCCATCCTCGATTCTCGATCATCATTAATGGGACAACTCGTTAACAATATGTATGATATGATATTTGCATATTTCATACTATCCCATGTTGAGGAAATGAACTTATTTTTTAGATTTTGAAATATTGCAGTATACCCTATTACACTAGTTGTTATATTGTAAAAGTTTGTTAAAAGTCTCAAAGGTAAAGTTAAGTTGTGTATAGGGGGTGTGTGTAATTGAGAAAAATATTATCCGTATACTTTAAGCATTTCAAATTCTACTGGATCATGAACATGATTCCCACGTTCTCAGAAGCTATATAATCCCAATCTCTCTACGGGCAAAACTTTTGAACTTGATTCAAGTACCTTTACCAGAACATTATTATTATCATGATTTTATATTGCAGACCAGATTAGCAAACTTAAAATTACAGCTCCTGAAACGTGGGGAGATTTTGAAATGAGAGCTCCTCTCAACTTCTCAAGAAGGATAATATTATAGAGTTTGAGGTTGAGAGAGTTAATGGGTGAAGGCAGGAGCTCGAGTACTATAGTGTGGGATTAGCATATGTGTGTTTTTGGGGGAGATTCTTATCTCATTATCTCAGGATTGCACAAAAAGAAACATGCACATTTAATTTAATTATATTTATCTTTAAATCTGCAAACCTCTACATCTAAAATCTAAATAATTTAAATAATAAGATGCATTTTTATTTTGACTCCTTTTTTCTAGTGGGTCAACAACCGGGCCTATTCCTATCCTAGATAAAAGGAGACCTAATCTTAACGGGGAGAGATCAAATGGCTCGCTCTTTAGGTTAGTTTGATATTAAATATTTTAATGATTCAATTAATTTAATGACCGGAAATCAATCATTTAGTACGATGGAACGCTTCATCAAAGCCGTCGATATCATGGGCTCTTGCGTAAATCTACTAATAATACATAATTATTTCTTACAATTATCGATCTATTAGTTCTAATTATATCGTAGTATCGTAATTATATCGTATTTCCAGAAAAATATTTAGTTAGATAATTAATTCCAAAAATCTAAAATAGGTACTAATCCCGTCCAAGCTTGTGGATCAGCAATTGGACCCTGCTCAAGATAAGAAGCTGGGCCAATATTTCACAGGGACTGAAATCGACCTTTTCCAGCTCTTTCTAGCTCTAAGGGCAATTAAGTTTGATTTGATGTGGGGGTCCAAGATGTCAGAAGAGTTTGCCGCTCCTCCAAAGTCAACTCAAAGCCAGACTTCTGTGTCAAATGGCACTTGCCCTAATGGGCTTGTATTAAGTGGATCGGTGGCTGGGACGCTAGCTCCTCAAGGTCAAAGTTCAAAGAACAAAGGTCATGTGAGAAGCATTTCAGTCCACTCGACCTCTTCAAATAGCTCAGGTAAGAATTAAAGTTAGATAGCAATTTATAGGTATCAAATTAGACTAATCGTGCATTGATATACTCGTATTGTAGAAATGTTCCATGATCTTGAAGATAGTGGAATTGATGAGGATCAGCTCGGAAAGACAGGAAACGGTACGGATGGCAATGGCTCCATCACAGACTCATTCCATTTCCATTTGGGTGGGCTCCAGAAATGCCTCCAAGAACTTACGTATGCGGCAGAATACGTTAGTAATCGCTACAATGATGAGCTATGTGCCGCTTCGGAATTTTAAATCAAGCTGAAGGAGAAGTCATCCAACAAGATATATTTTAACTCTACTTATAAAGATTATTTAATCAATACCTTTATTTATATAAACAACTTGTTGCGATCATATTTTAATGATTTTTAAACATTCTTCTAATGAATTTATTAAGTTAAATATAGGTATACTACAAATCATATATGTACCAGTCTTAGGTAAATATTAATGAGGAGTTTCCAATATTTATATTACACCTATTGATTATGTATGATTATTAATTAACTCTTCTATACTTGTAAAATTATGTTAACTAACCCTAAGTTTTAAGGATTTACATGATAAGTATTGTATTATATTATGTGTAGCATGCCTACGCTACATATATTTATAGATACTACATATATATTCTATCCATAGCTGTTTAATTTGTAATGTTTACCGGATATACTGATATACTTAATAGTAGTAGAATAAGTATAGCAGTAGATGCATTTTATGTTTCTCTTAATTATCGTAATATTTGCAAGCCTTATCTTACATTGCATACCTACGATAGAAAGTTTAGTGTAAATGAGTTACTTTACATATCATGTATTATAATCAATCGTGAGAAATTACAGATGCATGGCAGATGTTTGTTTCTTAATTTAATCCCGTTGTACTCTAATTTGATTAAAGTTAAAATACATATCATATACCTATAGTCTATAGTTGTAATATTATACGATAGAACAGTATCTGTACTACAGTATCATTAATTGCATTATGCATGTGGTCCATAAAGTACGCAGTAAACTTAAAAAGAAATTTCCAAATTGAAAGATTATAGATATAAATTCAATTACAGATAATCCTAAATAAAGTTTTATTGAATCAACCCCTAATCGCATTAACTGATAAGAATTGACAATTTTTTGGCATTGCATTGGATCAACCAGGGAATGAGGACAAAATTTTTGATGGAATTGTCAGGTATCTCTTTCTCTATGAGTTTTAATTAGTTTAATTCCAAATTTGAAATGATTATGATTAAAATTTTCTTGTGGGTCCTCCTTCTATTTGAAGGGTCATCCGGGGCAAAGGGACATCCTACCAAGGAGAAAGATGCGGTATACAATTGATTAACTAATATAATCCCCATTCTCTAAATTACCACCTGGATAAATCTATCTTTAAAATATAGGAACCTGACAACTTTTATTGTAAGATTATTTAAAGTTTTAGTACCTAATTGTGACAGCCATTACTTTTAAAATCAATTTTTCCCAAGATCCCGTGACATTTGACACTCTGATCGTAAATGGAACAATCATTGACACTGAAAGAAAGACCTCTTTTCGAGGCAACATTGGAATCTCGGATGGTAAAATCTCCCTCGTCTCCCAAGAGCCTATAGATCCGAAACAAAGTCAGAATGTAATTGATGCTGAAGGTCAGCTTGTGACGCCAGGTCTAATAGATCTTCACACACATATCTATTGGGGATCAACTTATTGGGGATTAAAACCCGACCCAATAGCCTCAATAACGGGAGTGACAACTTGGGTGGATGCTGGAAGTTCAGGCGCATATAATTTTCCAGGATTCCTTGAGGGGGTCGTGAAACAGAGCCAGGTCAAAGTCTATTCCTTCCTCCATGTGTCTGGGATTGGTCTTACCGGAAGAACATTTGAATCAGGATTCAGTGAATTCTTAGATATGGAAATGTCAAATGCGACCATCCTTGCAAATCCGGAAATCATTCGAGGCATCAAAGTACGAGTGGACAAAGACGCTGCAGGAGGATCAACTCAGCCACTGGAGAAGGCAAGAGAGTTGTCTCGGATGACAGGCCTTCCATTGATGGTACACATTGCTAAAGGGCCCCCTTCACTGGAGGAAATTGTCAACCTTTTAGAGTCTGGAGATATTCTAACACATGCCTTAACCGGACATGATCATAAGCTCGTTGATGACAATGGGCAGCCACTTACGGCAATTATAAATTCTCTCAAATCAAAAGGAGTCATTCTCGATGGTACATTAATTAAAAATTTCAATAAATTGAGCTAGAGCCTTAATTTAAATTTAATAGTTGGTCACGGGACTGGATCATTTTCATATAAATCAGCCGAGGGACTTATGGCCAATGGAATTTACCCTGATGTCATATCATCCGATCTCCATCAAGTCAGTCGAATGGGTCCAATGTTTGACCTACCCACAACGCTCTCAAAATTTCTCAATCTTGGAATGTCTCTTGAGGACGTTATTGCCCGAGCTACTATCGCCCCTGCAGGGATACTTGGGGTCAACTCGGGAGTAATTAAAGAAGGAGTTGATGCTGACATTGCAATCTTTGACCTGAAAGAAGGGGATTTTACCTTCAAGGATTCAATGGGGGAAATGCGGAATGGAAAAATTCCTTTTGGAAAACAAGAGTTTGAATTCATATTTATAATCATATTTATATTATTAAATAATTGCTATTTTTTGGCAAATTAGTGACAATGGTAAACGGTGAGATCATACCGAGATCGAAAGAGAATCCTCCGCATCCCTGGGTGTTGCGAGACATAGAGGATATTGCAGGATTTTTTGGAAGGAAGGAGGAGCTGTAGTTAAAAATAATAAAATTACACATTCTTTGCAAAAAGTACCTATATTTTTAATTGCCTAACTTAATTAGTAGCACTAGCATTACATACTATAATTGTTAAAATCATAATCATAATTTCAAAAGCACATTTTGAAATTGAAAAATTTGCAAACGTTTGGCAAACGTTTCGCAATTTGAATAAATAGCCTAAATTGTCACACAAAAGGGTGGGGAAATTTTTCATTTGAAAAAGGCCCCCCAAAAAATTGGCCAAATCTTTTTTTAAAATTCAAAATTGAAAAATCATCAAAAATGTCTTCAAAATTTTAAAAGTGGAATAATTAACATTAATTACAATTAATTGACCAATTAGGCCTTATTATATCATTTAAGATTCGGTTAATTTGCACCCGAAGACTCAAAATTCAACATCACCAAAATTGAAAGTGAATAAAAGAGTTTCAAAGCCCGAATTTCAAAGTCCACGAATGTACACTCGGATTGGGATCCTCTCTATCTCAAATCAGCTCACATTCCAATGTAGAAAACTAATTACATTCTGTTCGTGTCAAAATCTGTATCTACCTAGAGCTTATTATGGGGAATATCCAGATAATAGGAATTTCTCCATTTCTGTAACGAGGTCAGCTGACAAGGAGGACCCTGACAAGGACAAGATGGTGGTGCCAGCTCTGCCTAAGAAACCGGATGTCAGTTGCTCGCCGATTAAGCCCGAGGATTTGGCGGTCCCTACAAATTGCTGTATGAAATACGATAATAATTAAAATATGTTTATTCCGGGGTTCCTTAAATGATTTTATTTATTTTATGCAAAATAGGCATGTCTGGGTGCGCCAATTGTGTTTGGGTTGAGTATGTAAGTTTATAAAAGACAAATATCAGCATAATTTAAGTAATTGTATATAATTAATTGAATATACTAATCCTAAATTTTTTATTGAAATTACAGGCGGAAAAGTTGGCCCAAATTTACAGTGACCCAAAATTATCCAAAAAGAAAGTCCGAGATGAGATAGCACAGATTGATGATTTCATGATCAAGTCTTTCCTTGAATTTGAGCTCCGATTAAGAAAGCTTATATAACGGAAATATAAAATAGGGCTCAAAATTCAATGGTGTAAATTTCAATTTTATAATAGCTTTAAATTAGCTCCCTAAATTATCAATGAACATTACGCTACATTAGTACAAATCTCTAGTCACAAAGCCAAAGAATAAATGCCAAATTTTACCTATTAAATTCCCCCGTTTAAATGTCTAAATTGAATAAAAAAGTGTGAAAAATATATTCAATCGTCATCAAGCAAAAACCTTTTGATTCAAAGAAAAAAGAAAAATGGTCTGGCCTTTTGCATCGAGTGGCAAGATTGACAGGGCTCATCTCACTGAATACACAGCATGGAACAGGCAAGTTATTTCTAGATTAATCTCCCCCCAATATAATATTTAAGTATTAATATCAGAGGTAAGATAATGGCCTGGGTTAAAAATTTAAGTTTATCAAAGTCTTTTCTGGACTAATTAAATGCAAGGAATGATCGCTCGATTTTAAAAAAGGATTTACTTCACCGCATAACACTAGAGAATTACTCGAAATTTAGGAGAAGTAAAGTTCAAACTCCTGTTTAAAGATTGATGTCACGGTTGTATAGCTCTTGGAATTCGAGCGTTATTTTTAGTTTAATTTTTGATTGATTTTTAATAAATCTATTGTATCAAGTGCACATTGTCTTATCCTTAATGCTTAATCGGAGGATACCCTCAAGGTTTAATTAAAGAGGGGCCGATGCCGTCATCTTAATCCGAAGATATCCAGTTTTATGAATTAATTTCTTATGATAATCGGGGGTGTCTAATCCTAGTTTGTTTACATTGGTATCAATATCATGGTTTACATTTATCCGCCGAAGCTTTGAATTTTAATTATCCAAAATAGTAAATGTGAAATGCTATAAATATTCATAAACTTCGCATTTGGAAAGAGCTCATTAGTACAAGTCTGGAGACTGGTACAATTAAAATTCATATCTATTCGTATTCTTTAAATACCTACTATTATATTAATACTTAAATATAAAATTAAAAAAACGTATTGTACCTGGTGTATTGTAGTATTTGATTCTATCTAAAGGTAGTACATATATGGATATTTTTAGTAATTAAACGAGCCATTATGATATTAATATAATAGCATGTATTTAGGTATATATTTATCTACGCATCCTATTGTACCTGGAGAAGAATCACACAAAGCCCATCATAAGTTAATTGCTCTATCAGAGTAGGTACATGCTGAATTGAATGTGGTCATTGGGACCAAACACGGAGGAAGAGGGAAGTCGAGGATTCGCTGTTGATATATTTCTGTAGGTATTCGTACAATATTATATTAGCCACAATGGAATAATTGATATACGATATTTATACAGATAGAATTGTAATTGAGTCTGAATAGACCAATCCATTTGTTTTGAGGTTCTGACTTTTTGAGTTTTGATTAAAACGGGGAGTTCAACCTCGTCTGAACTTCATTAATAATAGCTGGGTCATTACGTGCAGAGCATTGTTTATTCTAAGAGCTTCTGGACAACTCCTTCAGACTTGTTCCTCCTCCCTTGTTTCTCCAATAAAAGGTGAATCATTAATTTATATTTTTGTTTACTATTTTTCTACTAATTTGCCCCAATTAATAATCCGCACATTGTTCCATTTCCTACGCATAATCCCCTTCGCCAGATCCCTTCAATGTCAATCGTGTCTCAATTCATTACCAATTACCTATAACGTATTGGTAGTTAATTATATCCGTAATTAATTAGAACAACTGTCTGTATACACTAAAACTATTACACGTACATGGATCTAGTATTTTCCGATTACCCCAAAACTCCAAGTTCAAGTTTACTATTTATTTCCGTATGTCCTTAGCTTTGAAAAGGATGTAAATAGATAATACGTGTAGGAGCTTATCCAGGAACGCACTCTCATTAGATACAAATACCTATAAATATAGGACCATATCATTGTCTCTTGTCCCCACTTTCAGTCAATTCAACCCATTTTATTAATTCATTCAATTCCAGCCTTCCAGGTTCTCAAAAAAACTCAATTCTTTTATGTCCTTTAAGTTTGAAACTTTGAACTGAATTGATAATTTATTCCTGGACTCACATTGGTCAATTTGGCTCAAATTCTTAAGTAAAATTATGGACTTGAATAATACGAATACAACGGATGGGTAAGCACACTCACTTTCAAATCCCTTACATTAATTAGAGGGGGAGCATTTTTCCTTGAACCGTCTTTACGAAATCATTCTCGAGCTCTTCTCTCGTCCATCATTACATTCTTCCTTTTGAATGAGCCCATAATTGTCCATACATTGGTACATTGTTATTATCCATTTAAATTTTGACCACCTCAATCCCTTTTGTTAGCGTTCATATGTGGAATTATAATTACTTGGAAAGCTCGCACTCGTTCCGTAGTCTTTGAGCTCCTTGGACTGTCTGTACAGTGTGCACAACGAGTTTATTGTGTTTTTACCACGCGAACGAGCCCTTCTCTTCTCGTATATAACCCTTTTTGTATCAATCAGGATACACTGGTACAATGAGTTTTGATTTCGCTGTACATTTCCATTCGATATTACTGTAGGCCCAAATATGGGTCCAAATATTCTAAATATTTATGAATTAATTATATCTGACTGTCTAAGTCACAAGGAATGAAATCAAAGCCAAGATTTTTT
>JAAZTK010001332.1:0-14505 GCA_036507255.1 Megalothorax incertus
TGACATTCGGCGCTAGGTGGTTGTCGACCTCGCTGAAAAATGCAAACGAGGAATTTCATTTTCAAATTTCAATATGTTTTTATTAGAAATACTTTAAATTTGGTACCTCCGGAACTCAAAAATAGCCTTGTCCTTATTCGACGCCACGAACTTCGTATCTTCACTCATTTTTGATTTAATTAATCAATTAAATATGCAGTAATTATTTAAAAAACAATTAAAAAGAAGTCGGTTTGGAAATTGATTTTTGGCGAGATTTTTTGAAACAAAGAATCCTCGGATTTGATTTTGGTTATTTGAATCCGACGATCCGATCCAATTCAGTCGGATTGACAAATTTTTTATACGATTTCAGATTAGTTTCGGTTTAAGAATTCGATCTGAAATCTGTTCGGATAGATCGGATAATTCGACCTAAAATGTTCAAATTCTTGCAATATTTTCCTTTGAAAGTCATATTAAGATATCTAAGCTCAGAGAATGTCAATAAAAGAAAAAATTTCGGAATATTTTCAATAAAATTTTAAAAATTGTGTTTTTCGGATTTAATTTCATCACATTTTGATTAGAAATTTTAAATATCGAATTGAATTCATTCAGCTTCAGATTGAAATTTTTCTATTCGAGACCGGATTCGATTGGAAAGTTTCTATCCTATCAGATTGATCTCACGGATTTCGGAACCCATCCCTAATTCCACGTTTTTTAAAGCTTAAATTAAATAAAATTTTTAGATTGTTTCATCTGGGTTAATAAACCTTTGGAAGAAGATCGACAATGAAAGGATGATGGTGAATCGCGTCATTTGGCAGCGAGCGAACAAAGTTAAACCAATATTTAGTGATGAATATTTCTCAACTGGGCCTAAAAAATTATCAATCCTTCAAATGTCTGGTGTATTTTATATTTCTGCTATGATTAGCCTATTAGGTCTAATTGCATTTGGATTAGAGTTGATTGTAAATAGATATAAAGTGAAGAATGAAGAAGAGGATTTGGCGTTAATTCAAGTCAATTCCATACCCCTAGCTCCATTGTACGATGATGCACAAATGTATAAAATGTTGTAATTTTTAATTACCTATAAAGGGAATTGACTTGGGATTAATAAATCTAAATTGGAGTCAATAAAAATTAAATGCTAATTGAATTTAATATGGGATTCTGCTCCTGGAAAAATCTGAAACAATTTTTTGGGATTAGAATGAAAAATAATTAACAAATGAAACTTGTCATTGGAATTATAATAATAGTATAATATATCAGTATACCAATACCCTACTATAAATATTGAAATGATATTTTTTTTAAATATATGTATAATTATTTTTTTATAAGATTTGTCTAAAAGTTGTTTGGTCCGAGAAGAACGGTTGAATATATTAGATCAGCCCATTGTGGGAGTTTGGTGTCTATCATTGTCCATCGATCCTTTTGAGGACAATACCGTTCCATCGTAGGTTTTACAAACATATTTCCTCTAACCACGTAAATCATATTGTCAAGAACGAATGCACCTATTATACGCAATTAGACTTATTTTAATAATATTAGTAAAAATATCCTTTATTTTAAACCCTTACTTCCAAGAGCTATTGATTGATTCATACTTGCCATTTGCTTCCAACTTGAGTCTCCCGGCTTGTAAGATTCCACTGATGTCAATACATCAAAATCATCTTTTAAATAATAAAATGAAATATAAAATCCCACATAATAAAAATATTAAATATCGATTAGATTACCATTTTTACCCCCGATGGCATAAATTCGGTCCTCGAGAGCGATCACACGCAAATCGAATCTAGCTTGTTTCATGTTTGGTAAAAGTGATTGAGTGTCGTCATCAATATTGTAGCTTTCCGCAATGTCAAGTGTTGAACGTTTAAAATCTATTTCACCCTTTTTAGCTTCGTATCCCCCGAACTATTTTTTTAAAAAGATTTACAAAATACGCCTATAAAAAGTACTAGTAAAATAGCCCACCATGTAGATGGTATTGTCGAGCAAAGCAACTCCAAAATCATCCCGATCGTACAACATGTCCCAATTATTTTTTTTCCACATCCCAGGATTGCCTTCCATATCCCATTTTTCAGATTTAAAATATGTTTTACGAGTATATTTCGGAAACTGGAAATAAATAATTAAAGATTAAATACTCTAAACCAATGAAAAGCTTACGAGGTAGATTAAGATGTGGTTCCGAAAGAGGAGAGTTAAAGCATCAGATCTAGGTTCGGTGAGATTAGGTTCTTCATCCCAAGCTTTATTCAGATTTTCAAGGTCTCTTATGGGGAAACTCCAAACAAAATCCTGTGCATTATACCCTTTATCCTTTAAACATCCACCAATAGAGTAAATCCGGTCTTGAGATGCCAACAGAGTCGAATCCACGAGGTTTTTAATAGGCAATTGAGCCATCTTTTTAATTTCACCAGTCTATATTTCAAAATATGATTTTAATAAAAATGTCAAGAAGAATATCGGAATTTAGGGTACCTGGAATGAGTAGGACCAAAGATATCCGAGTTCATTCGTTTTGTCTTGACCGAAAAACAGTAGCTGTGCAGAATCCCAAGAATATTTGGGTGGGTCATATGCCTCGACCACATTGGATCTTTTGCTATTGGGATTTGGGTTAATTTGAGGGGAGATGGATCTTGTCCTCTTCCTAGTGGTGCTGCTACAATGAGGATCTGAGAGGATGGTTGGTTGTGGACAATCAGGAGTAGAAAGTGAACCATTGGCAGATTGAACTGATGCGTCGAGGATTGGTGAATTTGCAGCCTGAGGGTTAAGATTTCCATTCTGATAATTTAAATTGGATTAGAATTTTATATGTAATTCGATTAAATTTTAATGAGATTCAACCTGGATGGGATTTGTACAGATTTTGCTAAGCTCTGTCACTTTGTCCTTCCCAACTTTGTTCTCATTCGTCCAAATCAAAGTAGCCTCTGTAAGTGTCATATTAGATTCAAATGGAAGATTTGGGGACTTCATAATCTTGTAAAACTGTAAAGGTATATTCCAAATATTGTATTAATATAGGATTCATAATTCATATTTCATATGTAAATCGAATTATTTCTTAAAATCATCTCCTAACCTGTTCAAACGTCAAACCACTGAATTCCTCACTCTTATAGAACTCTGGGTACTCTTCCTTCAGAAATGCATAAATTCCATTAAAGTACTCCTCCCCCAAGCTCAACTTAATTCCATTTTTGTAGAATATATGCCAATTTGATTGGCTAAGTCCCCCTGGGGCATCAAATTGTCCGAGAAGGTAGTCCTTTGCTAGTTCCGGAATATTGTATTTCTCTTCGGAAGTGGCTCGAAGCACCTCCGGTATTTTATCAGCATCCAACAGCGAGTATTCTCCAGTATAAATGTACCTATAATTTATAAACAGTTCAATAAATTTATATACTTATTTAAATCACGATTTAATTAATTACTTAATCACGAGCTCAAGGACATCACCGGGAAGGCCCTCATCAAAACCCTGTTTTGATTTTAAGTTTTGATTTCGAATTTTTGGCTTCATCTCTTTTGAACAACTCCCGGAAATAAGGACAAATCATGAGAATGATGGAGTGACCTTTGACCTCGACCTTGTCACTTGAAATGAGGGTGACATTCGGTGCATTGTGGCCGTTAACTTTGCTGTAAAACACAAAATGACAAATGATGGATTTATTTAAAATTGTGATTGTTTAAACAAGTTTTATATTTATTTTACCTCCGTAAATCATACAACACCTTGCCTATGTTGGCTCTGAGGAATAAGAGGTCACTACTCATTGTTATGCACCTTTATACAGCAATTAATTAGGTTAATTACCAAGATTGACACGAGCTACAAAATTCGCCGAGTTTTTCAAATGAAATCCCGCAATTTTGTGCGCTTTATAAAAGTCTCAATATGCCTCCAAAAATCGGAATCGGATAAAAAATTATTTTGAATTAATCTCTAATAATCTAATTAAAATTTTAAATCTATTTATGGAATGATCCTGCTCAAGAAACGGAGTCTAAAATACCGATCATATCGATGGAATACTTTTTAAAGCACGATATTTCATTTATTTCAATATATTTCAAAAATTCAAATGCATTTTTGTAAAATTATGTATTTACATTTACAATTTACATATTTAGGACTAATTTACGGTTAATGCAAAAACTTGTGTTATTAACTTGTGCTAATTCATTACTTTACATTTCAAATATACAAATAATTTAACAGATTGTACGCTTGTAATTAAAAACTTAATTAATGTGTTCATTTTTGGAACTTCGATATAATACGTTAAGGTTTAGATTTATGAGCGAGGTGGTATTAAAATAAATCTAATGCTAATTAAGCTTCAATTGGATTTTGTATAACAATGAGAGCGTATTCCTTATCTGGAAATAAACAAATAAATAAGAATTAATTTGAATTTAAAGGTGCCTCTTGATTTTAATTCAATTCTTACCAGGTGCGACCAAGATTTCGTGCTTTTTTGTCCGAAGGCGAATGAAATTGAGGTCATTGGCCCCGTCCAGCTCCTTAATCATCGACCTTGATTTATCCACTAGAAGTTGGACTTGTGCTAAAAAACAATTACAATTTTAAAATTGCAAAAAAATCAAATTTTTCAAAATTCCAATCTGCAATTTCTAAAATCAATAATTATACCTGCATATTGCACACTCAGAGCGTTATCCACGGTGGATTTAATTGGAATACCTACAAATATACATAAAAAACAATTAAATCCATTTCTAATTAGGTAATTAATTGAAAAACAATTAAAAATACCTTCATTATTGATGACAATTATTCCAACAACGCCTTTATGGCTCATAATCCGCTTTACAGACTCCTCCACCTCGTTCGACTGTAAATAAACATGCAAATCAATTAATTTCATCAATTAAAATCAATTTTAATTGAAATACTTACCATTTTTAATTAAAAAACAATTATTTTTAATTTTTTTTTGACAGACTTTCAAAAATTGGATTTTTCAAACTGAAATTCCCCGTTAGACCTTACCACGATTTAGGCTTACTTTATGTGTTAAAAACGTTTTGTAATGTCAATTAATTTTGCAAATTCTGCTTTAATTAATTGTTTAATTAATTTAAAAATAAATGCAGTTAATTCAGTGGTCATCGAGGTCATGGCATGACAAGGGATGTCCCCGATAATTGATCAAACTCGCATTTGTTGACATAGGGTTGCCTGGATCAAAATCAATGAATAAAATGCTCAAATTCTCAATGCATTTTACTCGAATAATTGTTTTTAATTGACTTTGATTGAGATTCCTCCGAGTTGACCACGGTCCAGAATGCAAGTCCCCGACATTGATGACACAATTAAGAGGATTCAATCCCATAAGGGTGTTCAAGGGGTCATTGTCACAACAAAGGATGGTAAATTGACACAAATTTATAAAAATTCGGAAATCAAAATGCTAAAAAAATGCCTAAAAGTGCTTGCGAATTTATTCTATTAATTCTAATGCAGTTTTAATCAAATTCTAATTAAATCTCATTAAATTCCTCACAGGAATGCCAATCCGAACAACGATGGACAATACTTCAACCGTACTCTACGTCGGAGGTTTCCAAAATCTAATCCTTTAAACTTTCTAATTAAATATATTTAATTTTATTGCAAACTACCTAGCCTTTAGATCACAATTTAATTGCTAAATCATTATACCTATTAATCACCTAATTACTAAACTAGGTATGATGGCTCTTGAGGAACGATCCTCCTCCATGATCCGTGACATTGACCCCACAAATGAGCTCCAATTCCTTCGGATCCGATCCAAAAAATATGAGATTATGCTCACTTCAGGTTTATTTTACAATTTATTAAAAAATCCATCATATTTACAATTAATAATTTAATTAATTAATTAATTTAGAGGAAGATTACATTGTGATTGTAATTCAAAATCCACATGAAAATTAGGCCCGAATCAAATTGAGTTTTTGCACAAAAATACTTTTAAAAAATCAATATAAATTATAAAATTAATTGTAAATTACACTACAATTTCCTCATCTTTAAAATGTAGATTTTATAAAAGGAGTAATAAAAAAAGTACATTAAATTGTTATAAAAAATGGTTGAATTCAAAATAGGGCTCGTAAAAATACATTTTAAAAATTCGCTACAAATTCCTCGAGGGTCTCTCGATCCAAATCAATCAAAATCCGCTTCTCTCCGCCCTTACTCCTCCCCTTATCCTCATAATGAATCAGGTTATGATCAAAGAATTCTTGTAAGAGCGTTTTTAGGGAATTCTCATGATGTGCAATAAACTTTTCTTGACATTTCCTCAAGAGCTCTCGCCAACCTACACCCCCAACCTCCTCTCCCTTCTTTTTAGGCCTTCCCTTGACCTTAACTTCTTTATTTCCCACGACCTCACCCTTCATCTGGTCCAGATGAGCCTCAGCAAGTACTTTAAAAGCTTTCTTCGAATTTTGTGTCAGAGATTTAAGCACATGTTCAAAGGTATTCTTTGCAGTATTCATTAGGTCCTTTTCTCCAAATACTTGAGGCTTCCAGCGGAGTTCTTCATCATATGGGATAAATGTGGTGGTATCAAACCATTGGAAGTTGAGGGAAATTAAAGAATTAAAATCAACCCCAATAAAGGCATTAATATGATCAGTTGTAGCGAGAAGATGGACAAAATCCAGTGAAGCAAGGGTTGAGAGGATGGTCACAAATGTAGGTTGAGCAAATGCGAGTTCGTCAAAGTTTTTAATGATTATAAACACATCATCAAGCTTCTTGTCCTTGAGTAGGTCGTAGAGCTCACTAAAATTAATAAAAAATCATTTTAGGTATTTTTAAAAGCTCTTAAAAAATTTAGAATTTGAAAAATTATTGTTTTTAAGATTTAAACTTACTCGGAACAACGTGCTATATTGGATTCATTCATGGCAAACCCTTTAATTGGCTCAATTTCAAGGCATTGGAAGAAATCCGTAAGAAACTACACAAATAAACATTAAAAAAACATTTTAAGCACTTTTATATATAAAATTAGCAATATTTGATCAATTTATGCGTGATTTTAGCGATTAAAAATTGAAATTCTAACCTTTTTTGGACTCAATTTGTGTGAGAGTCCATTTAGAGTAATTATAATGAAATCCTCCTTAAGATAATCCTCAAATGCCTCCACAATTGGTAATTTTGATCCATATCCGTAGAGGACAATATTGAATCCTTCCCTAAAAATACAAAATTAAAGTTTAAATGAAATCCAACTCAAAATGAATTAATTAAAGCAAATTACATGATTAATTAAAGGTTTACCTCATAAGAAATACCCATTTTGGAAATTGATCTTTGACATTTTGAAGAAGAGATTCAATCTGAGGCTGGTGTGCACCCAAGTAAGCTCTTGGGTCAAAATTCTCATTGTATTTTTGATAAACTCTCGACATTTCCTTTGTAATTGAGGCAAATCTCCTCTCGGGGGCTACAGGTCTCTTCTCATTCTCGGTTTGATCCAATTTTTTGAACTTTCTCCTTTTTGAAGGGGGTTGGTTGGCTTTTTTGGGCTTGGTGGCACGCTCCTTTCGAAAAATCAGCTTCTTTTTTGCCCGGAAATAAGATTCTGAATTTGGGGTGCGTGCTAGCTCCACCACATCATTTTGAGAAGGTGTTTTGCCAGCTTTTGGAGTACTTGGGGTCATTTGGTTGACCTCTGGAATTGAAAAAAAAAGTGAAAAAACATCACAAAAATGAATATTTAAATTTTTAAATGTAATAATAATGTTATTTATATAATTAGGTAGGGTATTTACTTGTGCTTTCAATTTGTTTAGGTGTAAAATGACCCGAAAAGTTCCTCAGGGATCGATGTCGACCACCTTCGCCCTCAGAGTCTTCCTCCTCGTCATCATCATTTTCCGCATCCTCTTCGTCATCCTCCTCCGAAGTAGTAGAACTCTCCAAATCATCACCATCCTCCGAAGATGAGGATTCTGAAGACTCCTCCCTATTTGGAGGAGTTTTTGGTGACTCTACGGGATCCTCCTCCGAGGATTCTTCCGCTGTTTTAATATGACGAAAGTCTGACAATTTTGAGGAATTCCTGGATGACCTCCTTGTCCCATTTGAGGGCCGTGATGATGGACTATCTTCAGGAGACTTACTTCCTCCTGAGGATGAGCTAGTATTGCCGACATCCTTGGATTTGCTACGACTTCCGGTTTTTGAATTACTCAAAGGTGTCCCAATTTTTGGCAGCATAATTTTGGGCTTGTTTTTCACCACTTTTTTGGCAGCTCCCGTGAGCGAGTATCTCGGAGTCCTCCTGTTCTTTGGTGGCATCCTTGAACGGGAGGAAGTTGAGGAATTTGACGGTGGTAAATTTTTTTTGGAGGTAGGCTGAAAAAATTTATTCTCTTCGTTCCGAGATTCGATTAAAAATTTGATTTCAGAACGTCTTTTTGCATTTTTAGGCAAATCTTTGAACAAATCAGCCTCGAGGACGTCCCCCTTCTTTAAAGACGCCCTCGTCAGCTTTTTTTGAACCGGAGGACTCATTTGAAATTGACAATTAATTAATTAAATTAGGAGAAATGTAAATAAATTCACAAAAGTACGAAAAACCGCCTAAAAATATTCAAATCTCGCTATATCCCCTATAGGACTCCATATAGGCTGAGATCTCAAAACTCCCCGATTAATTGTTTTTAATTGTTTTTAATTAATTAAAATGCAATTAAAAATTAGGCAGCAATTAAAAATCAATCTTTAATTAACTGAGAGCATTATGGTACAATTTGTAATATAATTATATATGTATAGAGGCTTAATGAGTCTTTGTTTTGCAAGGTTTAAATGAAGATATATCCTTGTCCATCCTCACTTCCCTCAAATCCCCGTGACCTCGTGACCCTTTAAACATTCGAAGGCACTTTCCTCCACAATCCTTTTTAGAGCAGACAACTACACAATTTGAATGGGTAGATAGGCTTGAAGACCAATTGTCAAAGGCTGGGGGTAGATTGTAACAGCGGTTCCCAACTCCTTGGGCGAAGAATGCTCCTGAGAGAGGTCAAATATGAGGTCAATTTAATTAGATTTATGAAGTAAAAATATACCTTTCTTGAAGGTGTTTTCGTAGAGGGTGAGTACAGGTCGATTTGGCTCGTAGGTAAGTGATTGAGAACCCTGAGGAAAGATGAAGAGGAGGAGGGTTAAGGAAGACGCGAAGGTGAGGAACCTCCAATCACTCTTGAGGGAAATCCTGCCCATTTTTGTGTAAAAGTTAGAAATTCAGGGGGAAGTGAATTGAAAGAATTCTGGATTGATTTTGAATGCAAGATTGGGAAATGCCTCGTCTTTTTAAAGGGTTCTCAAATGATCTATACTCGCAATTATGGCCGGATATCTATTAAAGACTGTCGATAAGAACTCCCTGGCCTATTTGACATAAATCCTCAGATTACATAACTTCCGGAATTTCCTCTTCCCCTTCCGAGGAAGTATTACTTCCATATCCGCAATTCCGCATAATAAAATAGGTATATGAAATGAAATTGAATATGTCGATCGGAAATGCGTTAAATCTGCATCTGTAAATGATAATCCTGATTCCTGAATCTCTTTCGAGAGCTCTTCCCCTACAAGTTTTTATGAAATTCAAGTTTCTAGTTTTTACCTATCTAGATTCTAACGTACAAAGTAGTATTGTACATGCAATATATTTTTATTATAGGTACACTTAAGTATGTGCTAGCAATAAAGAATTTCAATAGTATTGAATACACTCCCTAGTCCTACTAGTACAATATAAACATTGCAAGATAGCTTTTATACGAGTACCTACTCGACATAAGTTATAGTTTGAAATTTGAATAGATAGGGTTGAATTTATTCAAGTGAATTTGTCTTTGATTAGATTTTGTAATGAGATTTTTGAATTAATTTAAAAATTGAGGAGAAATTACAAAGTATTAGGATTTATAAATAATTATTGTTTGAATAAAGTACATTTGATTGTGTAAGTCGATCGAGATATTTTTAAGCTATCTAAAAATTTTGAATATCATTCCAATAAATTATCCGCAAAATTAGAAATATTAAATCTATTCCAATAAAACAAAGTTCGACATCGAATAGGCAGATCCGCCAATAAAAAATATGAGATGATAAAAAAGATTTGGCTACAAAAACTCGTATAAAAAGAGATGAATTTCTATAAAATACAAATTAATAATGGTAGGTTTTTTAGGCGGTACCTGACACATTGAGGAAAAATAGCGTACAAAAAGTCAATTAACTAATTTAATATTATACCCTCAGCATTCGCTTTTGGCTTGGCTTTTTTTAAAAATCATTTTGATATTTTAAATTCCAATACATCCAATTTAAATCTTATTTATAATTATAATTCATTCGAAAAGTCCATAATTTTGGGGGATTTCTTTCGGGGGAAAGAAACCTTTTCAAGTCCATCAAAAGCCAAGCCAAGTACAAGGGAAAAACTCATTCTCATTTCAGATTGCGTTGTAATGAGAGAAAAAACCTTGTACAAGGGCGCTCACTAATTCCTAATTAGTAGCTACTAATTACTTAAGTATAAATCTAAAGCTCGACTCTAAATGCATTCAAAAAATGCCTGTCCCTCGCTAAATATCTCTAATCAATATTTACATTTTTACAAATCAATTCTAGTCCAATTCTTGTCCATTTTAAGTTCAACTTGCTCAGAATGTCCAATATCTTCAATTAATCTTCTCAGGTTTAACTTGTCGTTCAATCTTCGTGGTCCTTTCTTCCTCCAAGTCAATCGCGATCCTTAAATTTAGCAGATTTTTCTTTTTGGGATTTTTGCTTTTTATGGAACTTGTAATTTAAGCATATTTACAGCTAACTAACTACCTATACCTACTACTAGAAGTAGTACCATGCAATATTTACATACTAAAAGATTATTCTGTTCATCATAAATTAAGCAATTTCAAATTACATGTGCAAATCTTTGAAATTAACACTACGAGTAGTTCTACCGATATTATATGATACACGTAGACAATATAGTATGATAAATTAATATTAGATTAGTATCTGTAATTACAATACCTACTGTACTACGATCGAATAACTTCCTAAACAAACCTACCTACTAATAGATTCAAATACAATACCTATTAGACCTAGGTATCAGGCTATCACCTAACCCTATCGTACAAAATCATTCTCCGAACTTGTTTCACATATAAATACAAAGTCAATAATTAAAATCAATGATTAAAATCAATATTACAAATTACTAGTCTTAAATTCCGAAATTCTAATCATTCCAACATGCTCTGTAGATCTGAATCCTTTCCTTACTAATTACTACTATTAGGGTTTAAATAAATTAAAAAATCTACCTAAATATCTGTACATCTGAATTCTGAATTTCTAAATTAATTTACAATATTTACAAAAGTTCTAAATTGCATTGCATTGCAGTACGTCTTAACTAAATCCTATCTACTTTTTCTTGGACTTTTTCGGCGTTGTATTCCTCGAATCATTCTTCTTCCCATTAACCACTCCTCCTCCTCCTTTATTGGCATTCCCCTTTGAATATTTCGGTGTATTCTTAACGCAAATATTTCTAATTGTTTCCGCATCTGGGAATAAAATGGGTTGACTCATCAGAGGTTTAAGCTGTTGACCCTTTCCAAAATGACTATTATTTACGCCCGAGGAGGATGGGCCATTCTGCTGCTGCTGGGGGTGGTGCGAAGCCAGGGCTTTTTGCTGCTGCTGTTGAAGATATAATTGCAGAGGATCCCCCATCGCTCCTTCTCCGGCTCCTCCCCCTCCGGTCATAGGGGCAACCGTAGCGGCTGCTGCTGCTGCTGCCTTCAATTTGACAGCCTGGGCATAGCTATTCACACGAGAAACATCGTCATTACTCTTCTGACGTACTAGCCGCCGTACTAACTCCCTTTGTTGGTTATAGCACACAGTTAGCGGGGAGAGTTGATTCCGGGTGGTTAAGGGTTGTTGAAATGCATGCGGTTCAACGTCATTTGGGCTCGAATGGGGGAGTGGTACAAAGGGTGGTGGATTTGAATTATTGTTAGTCGGAGGCGTGTTATTCAGACTCTCGCTGGACCAAACATGTTTAACTTTTGTGAATTCACTCATATTAGTATTTGCAAACGGAAGCTGTTCACGCGGAGTACTTGCCTGCGGCTGCACCGCCCCTCGAGGAGCTACTACACCCCTTCCTTGACCTCTGACCCCATCCCCATTGGTCTGGAGGTGAACCTGCGACGATTGCGAGGTGCTAGAGAATGGGATTTGGCGTTGGAGGTCAAGTAGATGAGTTTGCGGTTGAGAATTGCTTGGAATTTGACCTTGACTTTGACCCTGATGACCTCCAATGTTCTCCATAATCTTCTGAAGCTTTTCGACTTCAGCAGCTGAAGCTTGGTTCTTCATATAATTATCCAGAGCTTTGCTAATAAGTATTTTGTCTTCCCAGGTCGAAGTTGAAGGCAGGGGTCGCCCCTCCCCACCTCCATTGTTCATAGCCGGAGGTATAGGATGAAGCGGAGGCATTTGAGGCTGTCCAGGCTGTGGATGGAGAGCTTTTGATGAGCCTGGAAGTGGAGGAAATAGCTTAGAATCATGCATTGGTGGTGGAGGACGGGGCTGGAGGTATTGAGGAGGTTGTGGCTGTGATTGCATGCTTCGGAATAACGGAGCTCCCTTCGCGCTTGCTGCATATGCCTCTTCCGCGCGCTGACGCTCTAGCTGTTGTTGCGCTCTAAAATACGCAATATGTTGATTCTGCGTCAAATGATTCTCTGCGTAGATTTGCTGGTGAAGAGGATTCCCCAGAAAAGAGCCTCTATTTAGAGGAGGTTGCTGCTGCTGGGCGTATGTTGGCTGCTGCTGAACATGTGTCGGTTGCTGGATCTGTTGAGGTGCATACATAGGCCGCTGTGGAGGCATAAAAGGGGTCACAAAAGGGATTGGCATTGTATAGAATGGCATCATTTGAGGCGGAGGTGGAGCGTATTGCATTGGAGGATGCTGAATAACCATCTGTGGCTGGGATTGACCTGGAATATTAACATAGCCAGCTCGATAGGGTGGCGGTGGTGCCATTGATGGAGGAGTAGGCCCTGGAGCTGGAAAATAGCCACCCTTTTTAACCATTGTCGGAGCAGCGGATGTCTGCGCAATCTGAGGAGGTGGTTGAGGCTTTGGTTGGACTTGCATTGGAGCTTGTGAGGTCACGGGCAGAGTCTGTGGCACGACTTTGCTCAAACTCTGCTTCCATTTGGGCTCAAATTCATTCGCAAGTGGATTAAATCCATATGCATTTGTAAATTCAACTCCAAGCATAGATTTCTTCAGATTGGCATATGTTATCCCGTGGAGGGAGCCCTTTTCGTCACAAATTTTTAAGAAATCCTCCCAAAGGCGACGGCATTTACCCATTGAACATAGCGAGACTGGATCTCCGACAACGGCTACAAGACTGCAAATCAAATACAATTTATAACGTTAAATTAAACGCAATTAGACCATATTCCGTACCTTTGTGCACGTGTTAGCGCTGTATTTAATAGTTTAGGGTTCGAGAAAAACCCGAGATCGACCTCCGCTCCGACAGTTTCCGGTAGGATGTCATACCATTGCTTATGTTTCCTCACCGTGCTCAGAAAAACAGCTCGAAATTGTTTTCCTATTTTTTTAATCGAATTTACATTAGTTTTAATACTTTTATTAAATTTTAATATAGATTTAAAGGTAATCTTACCTTGCACATTAAATACCCTCTCCACCGACACATTATAGAGCCCCCTCAACCTCAATTGATGTCGAATCCTCGAGACTTGATCCGAATATGGCGTCAGAACCCCCACGGAATTCTCGCTTTTAAAATTACCCCATTCTTTAGGCCAATTCTTCGCTAGTTCTGAAACTCTTTCGCTTATTTCATATGTTTCTGCCATATTATAGAATGAAGTTGAATCTCCGTCTCGGACATCCTCTCCACGTGCCGTAAAAAATGTTAACGGATGGAATTTCGAGTGTACAGGCTGCTCAAGTCCACATTCTAACTTCTTTGAGTAAAAAGAGTCGGAAACAAACTGAAAAATTCAAAATAATTCGAATTAAATCCATGTTTTGCTTCAAAAATAATTAAAAATTGTATTCAAACCTTAATAATTTCGGAATGAGATCGATAATTCTCGCACAGCATCAGCTTACACGGGTGAGAGGCTGGGTAAGCACAATGTAGACGCTCGAGGAGTGAAGAATAATAATTTTTGGATTCTTCCGAGAATAGTTCAGGGGAAAGTTGCATATGATCTCCAGCTAGGACAAGCCGTGTATTCTCTCCAGCTAACATTAGTGGTGTTATTGCTTCAGTCTCCATTGCTTGTGCACATTCATCAAGGAGGATATGACTGAATGTATTTGGGGGTAGTTCCAGGTCC
>JAAZTK010001333.1:0-14501 GCA_036507255.1 Megalothorax incertus
TGTCAAAGGTACCATTTTTAATTAATTGATATAAAGAAGTTAAGGGTGCATTTAAAATTTTCAAGATTTTAAATGTACCCTTAAAATAGATTAAGGTGAAGGGAGACAAATGATCTGAGATTTTGCATTTTCAATCTCACAGATCCTTATGCCCCTCGTCCTTACCGAAATTTACCAAGAAGTTGAATCATTTGTCTCCACTTCATGCTCTGGCATAAAGCCCTATTGATTATTTAAATTCAAATCCAAATCCTTTGTTATCCAAATTGTTTTAAATGTCTATAAATTTTTGTAAAATCGTCGAAAAGTCTGAATTCAAATTCCAAATAAAAATATTTAAAAACTATCCATTTTGTTTGTTAAATGATAGCTAGACGAAGTGGAGACAAAGTCAGTTGCGAGTTCGAGCAAACCTCCAAAGAATGTTCCTCCTACTTCGGATGATCATGGTCTCCGTTACTTCCGGCATCAGTCTAACAACTTTAATGCTGATGCGGATTTGAATAGTATGATTTCATCTGGACCATCTCAAATAGGTGATAATTCTTAAATTAATATTAAAGTATGCATAGAGTGCGTAAATGTTTGAAATGGAAATGATTTCCAGATAGGAGAATGCAGGATCCTCAATGGAAAGGAATTCATCGACCTCCAAAGACGCCGCCAGCTACACCTGCGGTCAGTTCTCCTTCCGAGGCTATCCTCCAATCTAGAGGAGATCAATTGGGTATGTTGACTGAGATTACAGAGGATGAGGAGGATGACAATCCACTTCAAATTCCTCTGACTGGGGAGGTTGAGATTGATAAGGAGATCCTTCAGTTCCTAGAGACAAGAAAAAAAGTGTATAAGACGCTGAAGCAGCAGAAAACAATGTCTTCTACTAGTAATTCTTAAATATAATTAAAATAAAGTTAAATATACTTATATTAGATCTAGACAGTTTATATTAATATATTCATCCAGGCTTTGTGAAATCTAGAAAAAGCAGTTTAGAATTTTAGCTAAATTAAAATAAAGTGAAGATATTTGTGTCACTCGAGTTCTCTTATGAAACTTTTATTATTTTTATGGATTTGTGCCAATTTCCAAATGTCGTAAAAAATGTGGAAGTAAATTCTTATTCAGAGAAAGCATAAAACAATGAACCCGGAATTACTCGTAATTGTATATTGCACAGTCTGGCACAATCACCCGGCTTTTGATAATTAAAATGTATCCCAAATGAAGACAACTAAAAATATTCAAATTGCGCAGAAATAATTCTGATTAGAAATCAAATGGAATTTAAAAGCCTCTCTCAAGTCAAACTATTGTACAATATCCTATATTGTTTCAATCGGGTAAATCAATTATTAGAATCTCCGATTTTGGTACCTAATTAATTAATATAATAAAACATATTAGTAAGATCTTGTGAGGCTGTGAGGCAGAACAATGTCGGTCGCAGACGAATTAATACATATGATATGGTAAACCAATTAAAAGTGTAAGTATTTCATTTATTTAAATATCGTAACCCTAAATAACACAGAAAACACAAAGTATTCACAGGTGCATTGCTGTAAAATTGCTTTCAAATGCTTCGCTTAACATACTAACCCAATAATAAATTCAACTAATTTGATTATATCGGAGTATATCGTAGTATTACCCACCCAAAAGAAAAATGAAACAATCGCTCGAAACTCTTTACGAATTTTATAGAATAAATAAATCTTTTTAAATATCTAACTCATTCTAAAACTCTCATTTCTTTGTGTATTACACAAAAACTAATTTAGGAGGTGAGACAACGAACTCGGATCCAGGTGGTACGTCAACGCCAACGCCAATTAGCAGCGTTCCATCTGATGCAATGGCCACCAGTAAGACATTCTTCTATGGCTAGATTGTATTACCTAATTAATTCGCAGATTATTTCATTTTAAAGCGGAGACAACCACCGCAAATGGAGGAACTGGAGGAGTCTCTGAGAAGGTGTCTTACGAGAACGTCAAGGATCTCAATGGAACGGAATCTACAGGAGAAACCTCGACACTTGACATGAATTTATTTTCAAATGGGGTGCCAACGGCTGCAACCCCAATCGAATCAATTGCAAATAAAGAGGTTGAGTCCCAACTGAACCAATTTGCGAAATCTGAAGCCATCAAGGAAGCGCATGACGCTGATACCGAGCTCAAGGCTCTCGCACAAAATCTTGGGGTAGATGTAGATTCTTCTCATACTGGTACTATGACTAAATTCCAACAATCTCTCTGGGGATCCTCGTCAAATGTCAACGTTCAATCTGGGAGGAATTCGACAACTTTCCAAGAGTTAATTTCCCAATCAAATGGTCAATCTGGAATCTCCTCATCGCAAGTTGGTCAATTCTCCCAAGTCCAGAATACGCTGGCTCAATTGGAGAAGTCGGAAGAATCAAAGAAACAAAGCGAATTGCAATCATTTGCAATGAGTCTATTTGGGGTGAACCCGGAAGGCACTGCCAAAGTTGAACCTTTTTCCCCATCTCCTTCAGCTATTGAATCTCTATTTGGAGATTTTGGATTAAACAAGGGCTCAGGGATTCAGACTCAAACTGAATCAAATATACCTTTACCTCCTTCAATCCAAATCTCGGAAACTCCGTTGCATGTCCCTGGAGAATCTCCAGATATTTCTCCATCTTCCGCCACAACAGAAGCTACCAAAATCCAAATCACAGTAACTGAGAATGTAATTACATTAGATGGTTATGGACTTCAAGGTCTTCTAGGCCAAGGAGCAGTTCCTCAAATTTCAGGGCAAGATCAAACAACGATCTCTGGCGTTCCTGGACTTTTCCGTTTTGATCAATCCTTGAATCAAGCTCAAAATAGTAATTATCAGCAACAGAGCCAATCTTCTCAAAGTCAAAGCTATGCCCAATACGGAAATTCAAATCAACTCTCAGGATCTGTATCAGAGCATTTACAAACCGAATCAAGTACTATAACTTCTACTATAATCCCCTACCTACCTCAATTTGATATCGTTACTCAACCTTCACCTCAACAAGCAGAGGAACTAACTACTACAAACTCTTCTATCCCAAGCATTCCTACAGGGTCTCTACCTTTAGAGACGACACCATCGAATATAGCCCCATCAGAATTCAATACACCTCAGCAAGTATTTGAAACTCCAAGTGAAAGCACGCCTTCTCAACAAGCTACTACCATCTCATATCTCCCATATTTATTGGACAAGTCTACAGAATCTTTGGCTTCGAATCCTCCTACTGAGACAACTCCTCCTAATGAATTCAAAGCCCCTTCAGAATTCATTACATCCGCCTTGCCAGCATCTACATTTGAATCAACACTTTCACCAGAAGCTAATTCTGGCACTGACATCCCATCCTCTATTATAACTACAGGATCGGCATTTGTTGCTGAGACGAGTTCATCAAATAATGACCTATCAAATTCCCAATTTATTACACCATCTTCAAATATCCCTTCATTGGAGACTTCAAGTGAAAGCACGCTTCCTCCAGGTATCATATTCTTACCCCAACAATATCAAACAATTAGGATTAATAAATTAATTTAAAGGGGCTTCAGCGAAACCAGACGGCACTGACCTAACGATAGAAGCAATTAACAATGCTCCAGACCAGATCTCAACCAATGTAAATGCTTTAAATGATGGGAGAAAGAGAGGGCGGAAAAGAAAAAATGGAAGAAACAACAGAAGGCAGAAAGTCAAGTCAGAAGGGGGAGTTGAAAAGGAGGAAGATGCGAAGGTTGACGGAGTCGAATCTTGGGAATGGGAAAAAGGAAGAGATGATGTCACGACGCCAAAATTGGACAATCAATCTTTAAATGGGAATAAAGAAGTGGGAGGTCAAGAGAAAGCTGTGAAAGCTTTGGAAAAAGGGAGAGAAATTCTCGGAGAATCCTCAATGAAAACAAAATTTTCCAATAACCGATTTAATGGTAAGGGTATAAAGAACTGGAGGCAACGTACATCTCAAAATGGAACTTCTGAAGCATCTTCTGAAAATGGAGAATTGGAGAGCCAAGAAGATGAAGGTGAGGAAGCTCCAAGTGATAAGATTCCACATTCTCATCACCACGATCATATAGATCATATATCTCATAGTCATCACGACCACCCTTCATCTTCATCCTCATCCTCCTCTGAAGAGGACAAAGGCAAGGGCGGAGTGTATCATCATACAGTTTACCACGATATCCCAACCGTTGATGTTTACCCATATCATCACCACGATCGGCATTCTACTCGTTTACATAACCTCAAATCCTCTCTTTCATTAGGCCCTAATAATTCTATAAAGAATGAATCCCTTAGCGTATCTTACATTCTAACAAAGACTTCCCTAACTGGGGATAGACAAAATGCTACAAGTATGGAGGATCGGCTAGGACTAATGGGAGAATTTCTAAAGAAGACGCTGGTTCCAATGCTAAGAGAGAAAGAGGAAGCTTTAAAAAATAGCAATTCAACAACACCAACAATTAAACCTGCAAATGCGACTGGTTAAAAATGCATTATTTTATTTATATTTGACAAATTGTAAAAGATTATATCGAAGATTTTGTATATTATTGTAGTAAATAATTTAATAAACGGGACTTTCTAAGGAAATGTGCTCTAAAGACTCGGAGGAATCAGATCCTGTGACTTATTTCTAGAATTTAGATTAGATATCAAATTGCACATGTGCTTCATTTTAATTCAAATCCAATGTCATTTCAAATGCTAAATTTGAAGTCGAATAATGGAGAAAGCAGCAGGGAATTTGTCAAAATTATGGGGGAACCTCCACACGACTTTTATTTATAGGATTAATGATTGTCAGGGGTCAATTGCTAGCCCTAATTCGATTAAGCCATTAATTCTGGAAAAGGTTTGCAAAGAGAGAGGATGGAAAGAGTTTGAGGCGATCCGGAGGACTACATTTTCGAGCTATTACAATAGGGACTTTGGATGGAATATTTGGTGGCAAACTACAATGCGATTGAATACACGAAACCTTCTATTCTGGCAGTACACTAACCGTAAATAATAAATTTCTAATCAATGAGAACGTTGTATTAAGTACTCATTTCAATCATTCTCAGATATCCCCCGAGCTGATTTCATTTGCAATAAAGAGAAACTCGTTCAGTAAGGTTGGTTTGATTTCCAATTCATTTAATTTCTATTAGATCCATTTTTAAAGGCAACTTCGGAGTATGGAATCACAATTTGGAAAGGCCTGTTTCGACTTTCTCCCAAATTCTTTCATACTTCCCCGAGAAATGGATGCTTTGATTCAGGAGCACCGAATCCTAAGTCAAATCAAATGCACTCGAGATGGCCGGAATCTGATTGAAAGACTTCCCTCTACCTCTGACTCTTTCCCTCTCACAAATAGCGATGACCATAAAGGAGTTGGAGATGGAGACAGACCATCAAGTGGATCAGGAGGTCTTCGAGGAAGGAGGAAAAGGATTAAACCCGTCTGGATTTACAAACCAACTGGGAAATCCCAAGGAAAGGGGATTATTATTGTAGATAATCCAGAGCTACTCGCTTTTTATCCCAATGGGATTGTCCAGGAGTACATTGCACGACCACTCCTCATCCGTGGATTCAAGTTTGACCTTCGCCTTTACGTGGTCATCGTCTCTGTCAGCCCTCTCACTGTGTACGCTTACCAGGAGGGGCTTGTGAGGTTTGCAACGGAGAAATATGATACCCGGAATCTGGAGAATATATTCTCTCATCTTACCAATACCTCAATTAATAAGAATGGACCAGGGTTTGGAGAGGTGAAGGATGGGATAGGAAAAGGGTAAGGATTTCTGTGTTGATTGAATGTTCAATTAAAATAAAATATTAAAATATTTTTTAGGTGCAAATGGACTTTTGCAAAGCTGAGAAAGCATCTGGAAGAGAGTGGGGTATCGGATTGGCTTCTCTGGCAGCAGATCATCTCTATTATAACAATAACAATCCTGGGAGAACTTGATATCAGAGGGACATTTCCGCATAACTGCTTTGAATTCCTCGGATTTGATATTTTGATTGATGAGGAGTTAAACCCTTGGCTTTTGGAGGTACCCTTTAGTAATTTAATATTTCTAATTGATGGTGCAACTCTAATATTAAAGGTTAATTGCTCACCGGGACTTGGAGGAGGATGCGAGGTGGATGAAATTGTTAAAAGGCCAATGCTCCACGAGTTATTTGATCTGATTGGGCTTCCCAAAAAGGGATCTCGCGCCGAAACGGCACAGGTCAAACCTAATAAGGTGGAAAGACTTAGGAGCAGCAAAATGACGCCAATGACACCCTCAAAGGCGGTCAAATTAGCTCTTGGATCAAAGGCTAAGGAGATGCAGAAAGAGACGCTTCAAATCAAGATGAGGATTATTAAAAAGTATCCAAAGGTGTCAAAGGGAGAGACTCGGAGGGAAGTGTATCTGAGGTCAAGATTTGAGGATTTGGTTGGGGTATATTGCAAGAATTTAGTTCCTTCAACTCAGGGTCATTTGGGAGTGAGTAAAGTTGAGCCAAATACACCAAAAACGCCTCAAAGACCAAAGACAAAGCCTTCTCTCAATAATAGGATGGAAACCCCGAAGAATCTGCTTTTGGAAGCCTCCTCCAAAGGAAGAGAGCCTGTAAAACGAAAGAGCTGGGCCGAGCCTCCCTTGAGAAGTAATTGCAATAAAAAAGCTGATCAATTTACTTATTTTATTTTTATTTGGTATCATTTTTAGGTGGAGATTGGACACTTATATTTCCATTTGATCGGATCTCACAGAATATAAGCAAAGGGAAAGTCTTATCAAAAACAAAGCTAATTATAAATAAGATTAATCGTCAACTTCAATCTGCTCAAGAATTGACTCGACACTATCCTAAACATTCGGATCATTTCTATTCTACAGAATTGAGAAAACTCAATAATTTACATGTACCTGTCTGGCTACCCCATAAGGAATAATAAATAAAAATGTATTAAAAGTCCAGGGATTAGTATTAGATTTGATTTGAAAAAATAGAGTAGAGTTTTATTAGAGCAATGAGTAAATTGAAAAATTCATAAGTATTGTATATTTGAACATTAATTGAGATAATTTCTGTATTAGAGAGATTTCCACTTAAATATGAGCATATTTTTAATTTGTAATGCATTTTACTACAAGCCGCCACCTTAAAAATTGTACTTTTTCACAATTGTAAACCTTTACATTTTTATAGCTTCTTGATTAGGATTTGTTACTTTTTTAGGATTCTAGAATTATAGATAAAACATCTTTTCACCTATTATTTCTACAATTCCAATACTAAACATATTCATATCTACAGATTAAGCTTATCGATCCTACCTTACCTAATAATTTTTACGTATACTTAATTTATTACAATACATAAAGTCCTACTACAAATAATCCTAAGTAATACAATAATTTCGATATAATATTGTACAATACGGATATTACAAGTTCTAACTTCTTTACAAAGCCCGTCTTTACAAACATCTGTAGCTACCTAGAAATGTATATATCAGTACCTAATCCCTAACAAAATACAGCTAAGGATAAATGCTTATCAATTTGTATATTCGAAACGGATTGAGAGATATTTTTGAACTCTAAAGTCTAAATATTAAAAGGCAGGTAAAAATGCATTGATATTTTATACGATTTTACTAATTACGAAAAAAGATGAAATGAATGCCGACTTTGTTTCCTCAATTCCTCCAGCACCTCAAAATGAATTATTTGAAAGGTTTTCTGAAAATTTGTTCCAGGCAAACGGCAGTAAATGGCATAAGCCTGCTTAATTTCATCTCCCTTTGATTCCTCTTAAGATCTTGGTATTCCTCAGCCATTCGATGAAACTAGAAAATATTTAAAAAAATAATTAAAATACAATAAACTCTTACAATTCTAATAATAATATTCTCGCATTACATCCCCATTAGTGAATCTAGTCACGCATCTGTTCATAATTATGGCTTTGATTTCCGGGTGATCCGCGTATTGAGAATCTTGTGATACTTGAGAGATGTTATCGTCATTATCGCCATTTACCGAGACAGAATCATCTGGGCCAATATCATCACCGTTTGCTTCCTAATTTATTTTAAAATGACATTAATTAATTAAAATGTCTTCAATACTAGATATCAGGTATTATTACCCCATCCTCTTCTTTGAAATCTCCATTTATAATAGGAGGTGGTCGGTTGCTGCTATGTGCGATTGCAGGAGGAACACCGAGACTACTATTATACTTGTCGAATAGAGGTGGTGCCTAGAAAGTAAAAAATAAATAAATAATCTGTTAAAAATCCATTTAAATTACAAATTAGACTTTGGTCAATCCATTAGCAAGATTCTTCTCCCCAGGCGATTTCACATTTCTAGCAATATCCAATTTGGCTCTATTCGGCTGGGTTAGAGGAATGGTTGTTGAAAGTTTGATCGAAGGGCTGAGTTTCTTTGTATTTGCAAAAATTCGGACACAAGTCTTGGATTGATTCCTTTGTACAAATTCTTCGAAAAAAACCTTGAGAGTTTGGCTCGGGAAGAAGCACTTTGTTTTATTATGATTGTAAATTATGTGGCGTGTATTGTTAATTTCCACCTATTAATAAAAATAATAATATATTAAAGCAATTAGAGCAAGTAGTGTAAAATTAAATACCCTGCATCTCCGCAAAACAAACTGTTGCATGGTCAATTCTTCATCCTCATCATTAAATCCCAAATCCTCGAATCTCCTCTTGTCATCTGGAAGAAGCATGTAGATATTCAAAAATCTGGGTAACATATTGGACCAGTTGGATCACTTCCGGTTTGGTTTTTTACAAAATTCTACCTAAAAATTAAAAATTCACAAAAATGTAAGTTTCACTTTCATATAACTTAAATAGAAATTTCAAATACTCCAAGTCCAAAATATGACAATACGATTGAGGAGTCGAGGACTTACTTTATTTAACTCGTGACGGTGGAAGGGTGTGACCAAGATATGACCGATTCCGAGGTCAAAGGTCGCTTTAAAAAATAAAAATTACTCACCAAACTCCTAGTCAAAATTTCAAAAACGAAATTTTAAATGTGGCTATTCGCGGCGGATAGGCCGCGCCAAATATATTTTGAACCTGAGCATATTGTTGTTTTTTTGCGATCTTTGTGGCTAATTAAATTAAATATCCAATTTAATTCTAATTGATATTTTAGTTAATTAAGAAGAAGGATGAATTACTCAGGTACGTCATAATGTCATTAGCAAATCGATTAGCGGATTGACAGTAGATTTTTTGGGTGATGTAATTTCCACATGGCCTGTTTTACCACATGTCTGAATTCCTTCAAAAACTTATTTAAAATTTTAGGTTCTTAATTGCGGACCGGAAGTCAATCTTTCATCGTATTATGATCTGCAGTTTTATTTCTTCTTCGGGTAAATAAAATGATATAGTTTGCAATTAAGGCTGATATGGTTCAATCGGCCTATTGAATCCTGACCCGGTCGATCAATCTTTTGCTCCTTAATTTAGGATTAATCAGTAAAAGGCCAGGAATCCTGACCCAGGATCATTTCATATTAATTTCATTGATCGTGAGAGCAAATTATTTAAAATGATTTTATTATAAGAATTAAATCAATTATAAATTCGAGTGTTTTCAATACATATAAAGCCATTGACTTGCTCGAAATTGGCACTTTTCCAATCAAAAAGATACGTCTTCTGACTGTATCACATATTATATTGATATTCAAGTCTATTATATCCTTAATTCCTTCTACGATACTAGATAGTAGTAAATCTATGACATGTTTCATCTTGATTTTGGTAGCTGACCAATTTCGTAGTACGTAGTAGATATATCTATTTTGGAACCAAAATTTAATATAGATTTTTAGAGCTTATGCGTTGACGTAGGACTAGGTAAACACATATCGTGATTCGTACCTACTTATTGAATCTTCATTGAAAAGATCTAATTAAATCATTGTATAGGTAGTTATTTATAGTAATTTTAAACCTGTTTCTTCTTTACAGGAACTACCTGCAGCAAAGTATTAAACTTGAACAAATCTCAGCTCATTGAACAAAGTGCAACAATTTCAGTAAAAAAGCAGCAAACCCTTTAAGCTTATAGTGCAAAATACAACAAACGAACAAATCAAGCCTAGTCTCCTCTCACAATAATCTCAATATTTTGCAGCACATCAACAAGTCTACTTTGATTTACACAAAAGTATTTATAATAATTTTCATCAATAGTAATTTCTCATTCGTTCTCTGAATTGAGTATATATTCTCAAAACAGCGTATCTTATCTGCAAAAGCTTTAAAGCAGTTTTAATTAACGACTTTGACATTAATATGAAGTTCCATCTCAAGTTGCATCTTGAATGCTTATAAAAGTGTCTCTGATCTCAAAGTGTCAAATGTCATGTTCTCGCTTAATGGACATTTTTTACGAGTCTGGCTATAAGCGATAAAAATTTTAATCTCAAGTTTCTTTTATCATTTTACATGGATATTTTTATTTATGGAATGTTAGGGAAGTAAGTGAAGAAATTGAGCAAATATATTACTGGAAATTGAAGAATATTTTTTATCATTTTAACATTTATCAGCCAAAGAAAAGCAATTGCAAGAGATTTTATTTAATTAAAAGTTCCGTTTCTTCCTATTACATCATATAACTCCGAAACTCGGATCTCATACTTTGATTGGTCTTATAATCTCTTGAAATCCCAATGGGGGAAGAAAAAGAATTAACCGGAAAGGACCAAGATGTTCGGCTCAAAAAGGAAGTTGGGCTTTTGGAAGGTGTTGCAATTATTGTCGGAATCATTGTTGGTTCAGGTTGAGTAATACATTATCTAACCCTATTGTATTGTAGTATTTATTACCCCTATCTTCAATTTCTAATTTCTTTATTGGATTTGATAGGAATTTTCATATCCCCTAAAGGAGTTTATTCAGGTACAAGCTCGTCGATATCTTAATTTCTTTAATGTAAATATTTTTGTGTTTAATTATATATGATATTGATTAATCTCTTCCAGATGCAAACTCTGTAGGACTCACAATTCTAATATGGATGTTAACGGGAGTACTTTCAATGGTTGGAGCAATTTGCTACTCAGAATTGGGTAAAAATCTTGCTAATTTTGGGCTAATTGGCTCATTAGTCATTAACTTCAAATCCCTCTTTTAGGTACCACTATTCCGAAATCCGGAGGAGATTACGCATATATTCATGAGGCATTTGGACCCTTCCCAGCATTTCTTTTCCTTTGGGATGCAAATGTTGTGTTCGTTCCTACCACTAACGCCATAATGAGCCTCACATTTGCCAAATATGTCATACAGCCATTCTTCCCATCGTAAGAGACAAGTTCATAAAATTACATATATGCTTAGAAAATAGCTCGAGTGAGATATTTCGGTTCTAGGACTTTAGTCATAAAAAATTTAGTCATAAATCTTCATAACTTTTGACCCTTATGACCTAACCTAACCTAACTTGACCTCAATGACATGAGGTCACTGAGGTCAAGTTAGGTCAAGATAGGTCCATTGGGTCAAAAGTTATGAAGTTTTATGACTAAAGTCCGGACACCGATATTTCTGGAATTTGCAACGAAATATCTAAAATAATTCCTCATTTACAAATTTTTTAGCGGATGCTTGCCTGACTATGCTGTTCGAATCATTGCTGTAAGTTGAATTATTCATCGTATATTCATTAATGCAATATTCTTGTCTATTTCAGGGTTCTGCAATATGCTTTTTGACGTTCCTCAATTGTTACAATGCACGTTTTACATTTAATTGGATCCTTTATTAAACCAATCTCGTCTAAACATTTTTCTACAGGTTCGAATTACAACCAAGGTCCAAAATGTTTTCCTTGTGGCCAAAATATGTAAGTAAACTCGAAGTAAACAACACCCAAAGCGTCTGATTCTGAACTAAATATTTGTGAATTCGTTGGGTTTTGATTAAAATTGAATTGCTTCTTATTTGGCTTTTTACCTTGCATTGAAACAGGTGGATTAGCTACAGTCATAATTGCTGGCTTAGTTTACATGTTGCAAGGTGGAGGATAAAATTTTGAATTCATGATTTACATAAATCGAGAGACGTACTAATTGTGCTCTATCTACGATATTTATTTAGGAAACATTTCGAATTTTGAAAAACCCTTTGAAAACACGCAAACAGATCCAGGTAAATTACCTAAATTGATGTTTAAACGCCTAATATTAATATGTACTTATTATTTTCAACTAGGATTAATTGCCGTCTCATTTTATTCTGGAATATTTTCATACGCCGGATGGAATTATCTGAATTTCATGACAGAAGAACTCAAGGATCCATACAAGTAATTAAGACTTAGATCCATCTTTTCACCCTTCCAATCTCCAATTCATTCATTTCACTTTTAATTTCTTGTATAGGAATCTTCCTCGTGCAATTTACATCAGTTTACCACTTGTGACTATTATCTATGTACTTGCAAATATTGGGTATTTGGCTGTTTTAACGAGGGGTGAAATGCTAGCATCAGATGCAATTGCAGTGGTATTTAAATTATTTATTTATTACATGAAATTCGCATTTTTAATTTTATTAATTTAAAGACATTTGGCGACAAAATACTTGGGGCTATGGCTTGGATTATGCCAGGTATGCTTATAATTTAGGATTAGTACGATGAATCTTAAAGTTTACACTTTTATCCAACTTATTTTATTTGTCTTTTAATTCATCTAGTATTCGTGGCTATTTCAACTTTTGGAGGATTAAGTGTGCATATCATGACTTCATCAAGGCTTCTATTCACTGGGGCTCGGAATGGACACTTTCCCGAATGCCTCTCTTACATCTCTACTCATACGATGACTCCAATTCCAGCTCTATTATTCCTGGTGAGCAATATACCTTTGAAATTCAATCAAATTAGTATTACCTATATATTTTGAACATTTTAAATTATACTGTCCATTAATTCTAGTGCGTTTTGAGCTGCCTCTATCTCTCGACTTCAAACATTTTTGCTTTAATTGAATATACGGCATTTGTGGAGAGTTCATTTATTCTTCTATCAGTAGCGGGGATGATCTACCTTCGATGGAAAAAGCCATATCTTGAGAGACCAATCAAAGTAAGATTTAAATATTAATTAGGCAAATGAAATCTTTAGTTATCCAAAATTATTTCAGATAAATATAATGATACCAATCATGTTTCTCTTCATCTGCGCCTTCCTCGTCTTTTTGCCGATTTACGGTAAATTAATATTGTATAATTATTTTATTTTATTTTTATTTTGCTCTGAATTTTTTAAATAGTTCGCCCAATGGAAGTTGGAATGGGAATTTTAATAACGGTCACAGGGATCCCTTTCTATTTGTTTTTCATCTATTGGCGTCCAAAATCTTTTGACACTTTGACAAGTAAGTGAATTATTCATTTCATTCTACTTTCTAACATTTTAAATTGTGAATTCATTTTAGATTCTACAACTCTTGCGGTCCAAAAGCTATTTGTCTCAATTAAACAAGACTAGATTGGACTTTGAAATTTGAATTCGTGGGGACAATCAAGAGTTTTATAAAGAAATGTCGAAGCATCAAGCATTTTAAAAATTACGTCTGATTTTAGAACAATTTTTTAATTTTTATCTTTTGTTTTTGCTAAGCTTAATTTTAACTAATTTTTTAATCGTTCTCATTTTCAAAGAATAGGGAAATGCAGATATTCTTTTACTTTACTAGATATTATGCGTTTGCATGTTGGCCTTTTAACTTTAATGTGAATTTTATTAACTACATATTTATAGTACTACGGTCTACCTATTTTAATACAACTTGTACTAGTATGTATAGCTTTATGCAAAAAATCTTTTACTATTAATTAATATCCTCTTTAAAAAATTTTATTATGTGGTAGCTGTAGGTATTTTAAATTTTTTATCATGAAAGGACAATTCTGAAAGGATTGCATAAATGCAAAATTAAGCTATCGATAAGCTGTACATAAAGTAATTACTAATTAGTAATTATTATTGGAACCTATTATATTTATCTCACTCATAATGATTATGACTCAAAAGGAATTGTGGTACAATATTTCACAATCTAATTCTTAAAATCTTAAAAGTTGAAACACCGAACGTTTAAACTCCTACAATAAGTACTTATTGCAGTTGCATTGTCTTGTATGTAATTAAACAGTTTATTAAAATGTATCGTATATTCTGAATCTTATCAATTATCAATTACCTATAATAATTAAATAAACAATCATTTAAAAATATTTAATTTTGGCATCCTATCTATTGGGGCTACCCGAAATCCTTTTCCGCCAAATAACGGTCTATGTTTACAAGCCTAAATCCCGATATGTATGCTACATATCTGAATTATTTGAATTGCATTCAAACAGTTCCTTCAGTGGTCATAAAACGACCAAG
>JAAZTK010001334.1:0-14499 GCA_036507255.1 Megalothorax incertus
AGCAGTAGGCACAAAGGAATTCTGTGGATTGATCATGAGCCCGAGACCAGTGTTGAAGGAGGGTGGATTTACCAAAATGTTGTACGGGACAATCTGGGCAGGTGTACTTGAAATTCGCTTTTGAGGAATGGTGTTCTTCAAGTTCTTCTTGAGATTTGAAACAATAATGACAGAATTTGCATTTGTATTCCATTTCAAGGCGAGGTTGGGTCGAGGTCGAATGTTCTGAGGTGAGATGGTTCAGTATTTGAGTGTTTGGGAATTTTTGGAGGCAGTAGGCACAAATGCAAGGAAGATCTTTAGGTTTGAGGTTGTAGGAATGGCCATTTGAATAATCTTCTTTGGTTAGAACCACTCTCCTTTTGGACGACGATGCCACAGCACTGAAATTCAAAATAAGAACAAATTAATATGAATTTAAAATGTAATTAGCTAGCGGTACCTCTTTTGTGGGGTTCGAGATGCTTTAGAGGGAGATTCAGAATAACGAGTCTCGTGTTTAATTAGTTGATCCGGTGGAATTCGGGTCAGAACCACCTGACACGCCTTCAGATTGAAATAGTCAAAGGATAGTGGTTTGAGTTCAATTTGTTCGGGGATATCGACTCTAGGATGGTCAAAAGGCTCTCCAATGTCACCCAGAATTTCTTCAGCACCCTCGTCAAATCCTCGACCTCCTCCTTGACCTTCAGGTGGTGATGGTTCATTTGAATAGTCAATTTCTTCATCCTCAGGGACAGGTTTTGCAAAAACCGATGGAATTTTAGTTTGGACATTCCTCACGAGCTCGCCTGGAGGATTTACAAAAATATAGCTATTTTAAATAATGAAATATGGATATTATTAAGATTGTGGATCATTTCTAATTATTGCTGCCTGCTTATTAATTCTCTATATATATATGCGTTAACAAAAATAATTATGAATTTACCAAATATATTTTTGTTGATTGCCTCGAGCTGAGTTTGCATGAGTTGTACGGTGGTCTCGAGGCGAATGACCCTCTCCTCAAGGTCTCCCATCCTTCCTCAACCTTCCTCGTGATGTGTTGGTCCAAATTCTTAATTAGGTGATTAATAAGGTTTAATTAATTTTAAGTGCAAAATAAATAATTTTGCATTTGGATTTTAAAAACAAAAACCGCATTTGGGTTCAGGAATTATCCCAAGCCAAGATGCTGGGGAGAAATGACATACGTTACATATTTCATAATTTTTTAATTTAAGACAATTATATTATATTAATAAATTATATTAATAAAATTATATTTGTATATTTTGTAAAACAAAATATACAAATATAATTTACGAGCTCGAGTATAATCTATTGCATCAATAGATAATCTAATCCTAAGTTCATTAGTATTACAAATGCCCCATTTTCAAATATGTTAACGTTTGGTAAAAATTTAAAAAGCCTTGCATAGTGGAAATGGAATCCGGTCTCAAATTTCCGAATACAAAACTTTAATAACATTATTAATGAGATAATAAGATTATGAGATTAAATATAATTCTTATAAAAATGTAATTATTTATAATTAGGGCAATCTTTCTTTTTTGTTCGATTATGTCGAAGAGCATCTTTTTTAAATTTTGCTTCCTTTTCGCGATGTCTTTTGATATGATTATAAAGTGATTTTCGAAGGAGAAACATCCCACAAATTGGACATAATTTACGAGGTTTTCGATAAGCATTTTCATTTTTTAATACTGCAGCTTTTGGATGTTTAGTACGGAAATGAATCGTTACATCCTCGGAATTATAAAACACTTTGGAACAATACTCGCAAACAAATTCTATGGATTGATCATGGGTTCGAGACCAATGACATAAAGTCTTGAATTTGGAAGAGAATTGAAGAGAGCAATCAGTGCAGGAATAAACTCCTGGTACCTCCTCAGACTCCATATGAGATTTCAATTTAAACGCAGATTTGAAACATCGCTGGCAATAATTGCATTTATAGAGTTCGGTGTAGATAAGGGATGAATTTGAATGCTCCGATGACAGATGAGCGAGGAGGCGAGAGTTTGAGGTGTATTTAATTGATTTGGGGCAGTAACCACAAAAAAGGGGAAGATCCGAGTTCTTAGGATTATAGGATCTTGCTTTTGAATAATTCTCCATGTTTAATACCACCCTTCTTCTCTTGCTGGAACTTGGTCTGAAAAAATTATCTCAATATAAAATAATGCATTTTACCAAAAAAAATAAAAATTACATTGAATCTGAGGATGAGGGTGGCTCATGGCTAGATTGTGGAGGAATCGCAGTAATCGCTTTATATTTAAGTAGCTGATCCGCTGGAATTCGGGTGAGTACCACCTGACAGGGCTTCAGATTGAAATGGTGGTAATATTGAGGTTTGATATCAAGTTCGGGGACCTCAAATGCAAGTTGCTGCTGATCCAAAGGCTCTCCAATGTCACCCAGAATTTCTTCGACTCCTTGACCTTCTTCTTGACCTCCCTCCGAAGAGGATGGCTCATTTGAGTATTCAGTTAATTCCTCAAAAGCAGCTCCAGGGAATGACTGATTTGATTCTGGAATATTTGATTTTGGAACATGGATATTCTGAGCTAAACCTGAAAAATTTGAATAATGATCATTTACGGTTTACCTATTGTTTTAGAATAAAGAATAAAGATAGCATTTTTAATTTTTATAGGAAGAAAAGTTTATTGGGTAATTGCAAATTGATTTGGATGATTAATCATTCATTAATTGATTCATAATTGCTAAAAAATACAAAATTGAAACATTTACCAAAAATATTTTTGTTGATTGCCTCGAGCTGAGTTTGCATAAGTAATACGGTGAATTCGAGTCGAAGGACCCTCTCCTCAAGGTCTCCCATTCTTCCTTAAACCTTCCTCGGGATGTATTGATCCAAATTCTTAATAAATCTAATTAAATTTAATTAATTTTGAGTCAAAATTAATATTTTTGGATTTGGATTTTTAAAAAAATAAAAAACCGCATTTGGGTTCATAATTTAGCAAGATATTATTATGCCGGGGAGAAATGGATAAATTTTTTAAAAGTTAAAATTTAAATGATTTTGAAGCTGTTTATGCACCTCTAATTAATTACCTTTAGCTAATTAATGAAATTATGCATTGCCAAATACAATTTCGCAAATATGTAATATGTATTTTTGTATATAGTTATTTATATTTAGGGGCCGAGTGCACTTGAAACCTCAAATAATCAAAAGATATCATTTGAAAGCAATTCTTTATAGGATCAGATATCAATGAATTGATAAACTTTTGAGTGTTGGGCACCCAATTAATTATTAAGTAAGAGTATTGGGTAATTTTAAATTAAATGCCGTGTAACACAACATTTAAAACTTGATTGCAATTATAAAACCTTTAAAATGGCAGCCAGGATCTTATTTTTAACAGCGTTTTTTGCATTGGCATCTGGAAAAAGTCTGGAAAAGGTCAGACTAGGTCATCGAATTGTCGGAGGAGAGGAGGCCGAACCACATGCCTTTCCTCATCAGGTTTATAAATTAATTTATTGAATTTATGCCTAATTTAGTCCATTTAAACTCGTAGATCTCGCTCAGATTCAGCGGACAACATCTCTGCGGTGGTTCAATCCTCAATAGCCGATGGGTTTTGACCTCTGCCCTTTGTGCCACCTACGGATCACCCTCAATATACTCGATAGTTGCAGGTGCTCACTTCCGGAATGAAGATATCAATGGTACATGGCAGACATCAAGCCTCCGAAGCATTCTAGTCCATCCAGAATTTAATTCCGAGCTATTTTTCAATGATATTGCAATGCTTGAGCTGGAGACTCCTCTAGAGATGAATCAATGGGTACAACCACTTGCTCTACCATTTCCAGGGCATATTGCATCAGGGGATTTGAGGGTTGTGGGCTGGGGGACTCTCGCCGAGGGCGATGACACCCTTTCCGAAGTACTTCGAGTTGTTGATGTGCCCATTGTGGATGACGAAGTCTGTCAGACAGCTTATTCTGGGATAAATGAGGTCACGGAGAGCATGATTTGTGGGGGTGACCTTGAAAATGGTGGTAAAGATTCTTGTGTCGGGGATTCGGGTGGACCTGCCATCGGCCTTGACACTGGTGTCGATTATCTAGCGGGTTTGACATCTTGGGGAGTTGGCTGCGGTCAACCAGGTTTGAAATAACTCCATTTAAATTCATTTTAGCAAATATTTTTTGGAATTCTTGATAGGATATCCCGGAGTTTACACAGAGGTCAGCCATTTCATAAACTGGATAATTGAGAATGCCAAATAAACTCAATTTTGTAAAAAAAAATGCCTCAAAATTCCTCGAGTTAATAAAATTCTAAAACCCATGATCCAGATTGGTCCATCTGCTAATCTATTCAAGTTGACATTTACTGCGTAATTAATCCAACTGCACAATTGGTAGAATATATTGTAGAATATGCTAGATAGAAAGCTAATGTATTTTTCCAGAATGATGGTAGTAGATGTCCAAATCTAGTATTTTATAAATAGAATTCCTCGTAAATATTGACACATTGAAATAACATGTCTAATCAACTCGTTATATTACTACTTTTAGGATTGATTGAGATTATCTAGATAGTCTACAGCCTGGAATTTCTATATCATATATGATGGCTTGGTTTATTCCACTTTGGAATATTTTTATCATTAAATTGATTTATTTATGAATGATTTTATATATTATTGGTTAAATGAAAGTCTTTCATCGATAGCACCTAAATTGAAGGATAAAAAACATTTGGTTCAATTTTATTCAAATTAATTAAATTATTACAATTGATTACTTGCTTAAATATGGATAATCTTAGCTTATTACTACGATAGTACGATACTTACGAATTACAAAAGATATTAGGAATTAAAATAATAATGATGAGTTTCAAGTTCACCGTGAATTATGAATTATTGCGAGTTATAAATATTAAATAATTAAAAAAAATTGTACTAAAACATAATATTAGGATTACCCCGATCAAATTCAATTAGATTCGGACTCGAGATTGATCAATGATTGACAATGGAATAATACCTAATAAACCTAGGTACGAGTAGATAAATACAGTTGTTACAATATTGACTAATTGACTGACGATCATGTGACTAATTGGCTGTCCGTCTATTCCTCCGCGTTCCATCAAAACTGGAGGTCAAAGTCGATGTCAATAGCATCCTCGAGCTCAGACTCGGATGAGACTGATCCAGACTCACTGAAAAAACACATAAATTAGTCAATGCATTTTTTAAAATGACAATTATGGCTCTCTTACTCATTGAGGGATGATGCCGTGGATGAGGAGGAACATGAGCGACATAGGAAGGTTGGTGGTGGAGAGATTTGCGTGCCCTCACGGACTTTGGCCCCTCCGCCACACTCATCCTCCGAGAGTCTCTCCTCAATCTGCTCCAGGCTCAGCTCAGATTGCAGAAATAAATGGAGAGCAGCATCCGAAAGGAATACATTTGACCTCATGACCCTTTGGAGGAATTTGGCAAGTCCTGCCCTCCTCGCTTCGATGAGTTCCGTGTCAAACCGAGTCCCATGAAAGTAATGTTTTGGTGGGATTGGTGGGACGACCCTTGATACGACGAAGGAACAAGAACAACTTTATATTAAAATAAGTATTTAACTGGGGGTGGCTATAATCAATAAATTTCTTACTTATTTGGATGATGTGTTTGAAGTTTTGATCGAAGCCAGACAAATTCCGAGTATCTGCGGCGGACTTCTGACCTCGGGAGTGAGAATGCCCAATGGTTAGTCTCAATTCGGACGGAGTAGGTCGTCACAGATGATGACCAACCGAGGAACTCTCGACTTGTGATGGTCACAGGCTCATTTACCTCGACTTTGATCCAAGGGCGCTGAAAAATAAGCATCAAAATGTTAATTTAAGGCTTGCCAAATGCTTTTTAATTGGGATTTGAATGTTTTTCAATTGGGATTTGGGAATTACCTTTTGCTTGGAGCCAGTTCGATCCATTTTACTCGACTTTCTTCCAAAATCCATTGATTTCAAATGCAAGTTAGGATTTCCCAAGCGTTATTTCGCTGTCGGCTTGCCCCTGACCTCCCTGAGGATCCGCAAGTAATTCCAAGAACAATGATTTTTGTGGTTTGGTTAAAAACCCCAAGAGATGCCCACTTGTTGGCAAATTGGGGGGACTCTATTGGCCAGTACCTTTTTCCCTTATCAGCCCCGGGCCCAACACTCATAATATAGGGTCAATGCGATATCCGTTAAATCCCCGACACCTTTCGGTCTCAAAAAATGGGTTTGGGTTTGGAGAGAAATCTTGAAAGATTCACTTTTTTCGAGGGTTTCTTGAAAGATTCTTCAAGAGGATTGGAGGAGGATTGTTAGAACAAGTGGTGGCGAAGAAGCTGAGGAAGCAACTGGAGTTTGGAGGCTGTTGAAAGCCTCTTTATGTACCTACCTCGAGGCTCGTCTCGGAATTCTGACTAATTCCAGTCAAGTATATGGACTTAATAATGCATTTAGTCGAGATAAGACTACGGCCGCTATTTATACAGCTATATATTAATAAATGATTATTATACAAACTTTTTAATCCCCTTACAAAACCATATGTCGACAAATGCACCTAATAAAAGACTCGATTCATTTTTATATATAACTTTACCTATATAACACCAAGCCACCTTTATTTAAATAAGTTACCCAACGAGTCCCAAATAAACCGGTACAATTCGCTTTCTTTCAGGGGCTAGACTTTGTCCATTTAAGACCATTAAACCTTCTATAAATGGCTGAAACGCAGTTTCAAATGACCTCAAATGGGGCAAATTCCACGAGGAGGAGGTCCACGAGGAAAAACGCACTTTCCCGTGCTAGAATCCTCATTCCTTATCAAGTTTTACTAGGAATACTACTCCGTTTCATTCAATTTAATTTAGATAACTTGCAAAAATGATGTAATTCGCTTCCAATATTGCTAAAATGGGCCTTGACTTTCGCATAAGCCATTTGCGATCTATTACGGAAATTTTGCATGTTTACAAACAATATTTTGCAGAATTCAAGTCATTTTCAAGCGTCAATTCATATTGAATTAGCATTGGGGAAACTGCAAAAATGGCTTGTCCTTGGGGGTGCTTAAGGTCATCCGCCTGGACGTCATTTGGGACTATAATTAGTAGTTCCAAAGTGTATTATTTTAATCCTAAGAATTAATCCAGGTTCTCGATTGGTTTAATTAAATGAATTTAAGCAGTACTTAACAAGGGTTTACGTAAGACAGCCATTGTTAATGGCTGATCTGTTATGAACTGGTCATTTGGTTTGATTTAATTTTATGCAATGAGTCAATTAAGAGTGAATAAAATTAGAATTAATTCTTTTATAATTCCAAGTCATACCTTTCTCATTTGCGTCAATCTGTCCAGAGTCTGAAGGTTGACATCTCACTTTTGGAAGGTATAGGTGTGGAGGATTGGCAGGATTAATTGATCTTAATTGCGATTTATGTAAATGACGGAATGCAGATTGACCCATACAATTACAAATTAAATCCTCTCCGGTTTGGGCTGATTCAGCCAGCCGATTGGCTCTTTCCAGGAGGGCAGAGTCTGCCTCATCCTCCAGGTATTGCACAATCCGAGTATTTAATGACAATAGGTAAGTTCTGTATTCCGTAATAAAGTAGATCATTTGAATTTTAATCAGATCTGCCTTTGGCCGGTCCAAGCCGGAGGCCAATTGCTCCAATTCTTTGTGTAATACAGAGTTTAACGGATCTATATTTAAATTTGTACATCAAAGCTCAAAAACAACGCAATTAACAATGCAATTCAATCACTTTTTGCAATTTCCAATTTGCCCTGGATTAAATTTTTGTGTATTGGAAATGAATCAAGTAGAAATCGCCTATTTGTAAGAATTGTATTGAATTTTTTTAAAGCCACAAGTTCAATCTTGGGTGACTTTGCCATAAATTGCATACATAGAATTCCTTAGGAGTTGCTTCACCAGAGTTTTCATGGCCTGGGTCAAAAAAAGAGGCTGATTTGGCGCACTTGACCTTTAGATCAGTCTCCAATTAATTAAGTAGGAAGGAATACAAATCTGCAACTCATTTTTTTTTGTATAAAATCGCAAATTATCGCTCCATACAGATTAAGGCAAAAAGGACGCTATTGCCATTGCTTTTATGAGTCAGGATCAATAACTGACCCAGTCATGAGGCAATGATCAATGATCATTGACATTGTTATAAGGTTAGGTTTCAAAACAATACTTATATATATGTATGTACATAATCAAGTCCTTGGCCTTAAAGTCATTTTTACCAGTTTAAACTTTAACATGCTTTCTAATTACTTTGCATTAAAGTTCATATGATCATATACGAGTATATAATACTCCCATACTCGCATACATACATCATATTATATGTAAATGCATTCGATATATCGTACTACTAGTACGCTGTTTACCAGCCTAGGCATACCAAGATCTGAATTATTAATAAATTATGTGTATCTACGATCCATATATTTGTATGCTTAAAAGATTTAAATTGTAATACGAGTAATCTATCGTCATTTGAGTCACATGCATCACTGAGCTGTACACAAGACTGTATTTTTACACAAAGATGGATATTTGTTTGGAAATGAAATTGACTCTCAATATTATTGTACTATCAATTACAGTATAGGTATATCAATTACGTTATATGCGAGAGATCCAATCTATTAGACTCGTGGTACTTGAAATAATTTATAGAGTAGGGTACTACAGCTCGACTTATCCGTAAATACTCTACAAATTCGAGATAAGAGTATCAAATCATTTAGATAGGAATTCACGGGCTTTCGGAATCCAGTAAAAGTCAGACTCTTATTTAATTACTCTCTCGAGGAAGAGATAAGCAATTAAATTCCATATCTCAAATGTCACAATCAATTTTTAGCGAATAGGGTATAGTTTCAATGATGGAATTTACTATTTAGCTAGCTCTCGAGAGTAAATTGCGTAATTTTTGGTCGTAAAAAAGTCTGCACAACTTTGGCTAAATGTAATTTGGCCTTCGGAGATCAATGCGTTGTCTGTCTCTCGGACAGATCTCGAGTACCACCGAATCCATCATCATCCGCCACTTGTCCAGCCCATACTCACGACGATATCTACCCAATTATATAATTAGCAAGGTCAAAGGTCACATTTAAATGTCAACCACGCACAGACGCTTCTCCTCGTCACTTCTACGGCGCAATCGGACCAAGCTATCCCTTTTTACGAGGTCAGACCCTTCCTCAAAGTCCGCCAGATGCTTCCTGGACCCTCCTACTTGACATTTAAGGCTTAGATGTCGCTTCCAACGCTGCCATTTAGTTAAAGGCGTTGTCATCAGCCTCGTAGCGGCTGTTGGGACATATACATAGGGGACTTTGATGTCCATTGAGTAGGTCAGGGCGTTTTTATAGCCTAAATTTCAATTAATAAAGCTATTAGAAGCTCTATAAATTAATATAAAATTAATTAGGGTCACCTAAAAGAAATAGCGAGTCCCATTCATCTCTAGGTAGGTTCCTCTTTGGCGGAAGAGGTCTCAACGGATCCTCTGGAGGCTCTTGAGAGCGTCCAAGAGCTTCAAGATCCTTCCTAAAATTCTATTTCACATTTTTATTTACTAAAATATTAAAATAAAGCTACATAGTCTCAAGATAAGTGATCCGCTTCATCCTCCGCTGCTTGAGACGGACTTGGGACAATTCTGGGTATTCCTCCGAAGCATTTGTTACCACAAGGTTCCTCCGGAAGAGGGATTTTGACCTTACGGATCTGGATTTGGGGACTTGAGAGCCATCCCCTCGAGCTTTGGTGTTACGACGGCTCTGGCTTTTGTCATCTGGAATTAAATGGAGCCATCTAGTGGAATAATTGAACTAATTAATGAGTTTAAACATGAATTACCATTGCCCTTTGAACTCATGAATTTGGAATTGGGTAATTGGACCGCGATGGAACCAAACACAAATTAAAATGCTATCATTTAATGCCTATTTAATATGTTAATAGAGCAAATAGAGGATCAAAGCCAAGTCAACATCGTTCCTCATCAATATCATGTCAAATAATGTACAAATTACACATCACAAATGAAATAATAAATAAAATAATCATAATTTCAATCATATATTAAATGACAAATCGGGAATACTATTACGCTTTAAAATTTAAATGCGAATGATTCAAAATCCGCAGTTTGGCAGTCATTAAATTTTAACTAGTTCAAGTAAATATAAAAATTGAATGTAAAGCTGGATGGGGAAATCATTTATAAAATAAACAAATCCTCAAATAAGCTTATAAATAGAGGGATGGATTTAAATCAAGGAGGAAAAAGTTCAAAAAAATCAGAAAAAGTTTAAAAAAATGACGGAACACGAGGTTTCCATTGAAGGGAATGGATTTATCCGAGAATATGGTAAGAAATCCAAATCAAAAGTTCCAAATCTGATTTTTAATATCTATCTTGCAGGGGATAGCCAACCCTTTGAGCAAATCACGGATTTCGGGATCCAAAATTGGCGTGATCCTGGCACAAAATGGTCAATTTATTTCCACGTGGAGCAAGCTGGCGAAGCAATGGTTCGTGCCAAGGTTCGAGGGCCTAAAGATCATTCCTCAGTCATCAAGGTGTCCCTGAATGGAGCCCTCCAAAGCTATAATGTTAGCATTAATGGAGACGCCGAACAAACGGTCCTAATCGGACTTTTCCGAATTGAGAACCCGGGCTATGTCCAATTGGATCTTGAGGGAGTCTCTCGGACTGGTCCTTTCTACACAGATATGACCTCCATCCTGTTCACATACCCTGGAGAAGTCTGGTACATTGATGAGGACGTCTATTTCGGTCGAAGGTAGCAGCTTTATGATCTGCAATTTAATTTAAATAATCCTCATAATCTCTAAATTAAATATTGAGGTCTCGCAATCCAGTTTAGAGTAGAAATGATTAATTAAATGCATTTTTATAATCAGGCCAATGCACTAAAAGCTCTTTTTTCAAATTAATTAATTCCAGGGGCCCCTCGGTTCATTTCCAGTACCATCAAAATCCAGAAACGGATGTCGAGTATTTTTATAATGAGGTCACGGTGGCCCCAGGTCAAGATATTGAAGGATGCTACTACGCCGCAATGGTATACCTTTCCTAATTAATTTGTAAATTCATTTATGGTCATTTGTGGACATCCAGGGCTTCGATGGAGGATACTTTGGAATGCAGGTCAATGGCTCCAACGAGAGGAGGATCCTTTTTTCAGTTTGGTAAGAATTTAATTGGGCATTTTGAAGGGTTAATTTAAATCCCGGGTAGGTCGGAGTATGACACGGAAGATCCTGACCAAATCCCCGAAGAATGGAAGGTGGTTCCGTTAAAATCCGGAAGGAATGTCCATGTTGGAGAATTTGGGAATGAAGGTGCATTGATTTCTTTGAATTTAATGCCCAATTATTAATCTGATTCCTCAGGAGCTGGCGCACAATCCTTTTTAAGATACCCGTGGGTGGTTGGAGAAGTTTATAAATTCCTCGTGAGGATTCGACCCCTTGACCCGGAGAATACAGAGTACACAGCTTGGCTCCTGACCCGGGAATTTGGACCTGATAATTGGATGCTGATTGCCAGCTTCAGGAAACCCAAAGTAAATTGATTTATAACGATCCTTTTATTAATTACTTGATTATTTCTTGATTAATTGGTCTAGGTAAGCCTTTGGGTTGAGGGATTGTATTGTTTTAGCGAGAACTTCATCCCGGAACAAGGTCATTTGACACGGTCCGTGAATTTTGGGAATCATTGGACGAGGAATAACGAAGGTGTATGGGAGGAGATAACACGGGTCACGGTATTGAAATATTTGGATAAGTTTTTAGGCTAATTAAGGTGTTTTTTTAAAGTTTACGGCAGATGCAACCTCAAGGCTCTCGAGGAAAGATATTTGGGGAGGGGTGAAGGCAGGGGATGACACCTTTATGTTGAGGAATTGCGGATTCTTTTCGGATCGGGTTGAAGCAAACACAGATTTTGATAGGTACAATTGAAATATTTATAAAATACTATAAAAATTAACTAAATTGAGATTTGTAACAATGTAATTGAACAATTAAGGGCACCCCTGGGAGTTCCTCCGCAAATTGATTTTGAAAACCTTCCATAAAATATCCATATTTTAAATATATTTTATTATTAATCATCTTATGCTTATTCTATCTTAGGATTAGATCTGTAGCCTTTATTGCTATCTTAAATGAATAAATAGCTATTTAAGCACGAGTCAATTAAAAAAATAAATAGATCTTTTTGGAACCTCTTGATTCAGGCCACCCCATATTTATTTATCCTGATAATCCCTGAACCTTTTTCCGGGAGTAGATTTGTTTTGATTTTGAATTTGGACATCGCTGCACGCACAAATTAATTTATTTATTTCGGCATTAATTAATTTTATATGGAGAATGGAGAATCTTGAGACAATTGCTGGAATTCCAGCGGAAATCCTCGCAAAATCCTTCCCCGAAGTCAATCAAAGTCTATTCAAGTCCATATTCAGAAATGGTAGGTCAAGAGTTTAAAATTACAATATTATAAATACTTATACTGTACGATAATGCTATTTCGGATAAAATTTACTAATTTGTATTAAATTGATTAATATTTTCAGATCCAATTGTGGAGCTCGTTAGGATAGAGCCTGGTCCAACATTTGTTAAAATTGAACCGGAAGTAGACCAATCGGATGATATCCAAGAGCCTTCGGAGATTCTCGTAAATTTGGGAGAAGTACAAATCTCGGATTTAAAATTAAAAGTTGAAACTCTGGAGGAGAATGAGGTTGACATTGAGGAGAGGTTGGACGACGCTTATTGGTACAATCTAAAAAAAAAACATTCATCCAAATCATATTTAAAAAAAACTAATTATCCATCTTTCTAGGAAAACCTCGGAGGAGTTAATTGAAACCACCAGGCCAAATGCCACGGGATCGGAAGATCAAGATTCTGCAAATTCTTCAAATATCTCTGAAATCGGAATAGACAATGATTCAAAGCTAAAGTAAATATCTAATATTTATTTAAAAATTCATAAATGTAATCTAAAAAAAATATTTCGAATTTATAGGCCTAGCTTACCAAAAAAGAAGCCATCAAACACCCGAAAACCCGATCCCAGAGTCCAATGCGATATCTGCAATAAGTCAATTTCCATTTATTACCTAAAAATTCATAAATTGACTCACATCAAAGATCGAGATGAAGAAAGTCCATTTAAATGCTCAGCCCCGGGTTGTTCAAAGACTTTCCTCTATATTTCGGGTTTAAAGGAGCATAAACAGAACAACCACACCCCAGAGAATGAAAGAGGAGACTTCCGGTGTCCCAAATGTAAGAAAAAGATGACCAATGCCAAATATAAGAATTACAAGAGGCACACGAGTAAATGCAATCCAGATCAAATGTGTGAATTCTGTCCAAAAATATTCAGATCAAGGCATGAGTTCGTCAGACATCGAAATACCCACACAAAGGAGAAAGAATATAAATGTCAGGAATGTGATGCTATTTTTTATCGATCATCGGGGCTCCTTTCACACCGGAAATTGCACCTGAAGGAAAGACCATTCCCTTGCACTGTGAAAGGGTGCTCAAAATCAATGATAACAAGGACAGAATTAAATAGACATATCAAAGATTATCATATTGTGAACGAGGAGGGATTCCAATGCCCTCACTGCCCCCAAAAATACCGGATCCGAGCTCCTCTAATTGGACATATTAATAGAGTCCATAAAAAAGAAAAAAATTGTTCATTCAAATGTGATGTCGATGGATGTGGAGGGATTTTTAATGCTGAAGAGATTCTAAGAAAGCATAAGGAGACAAGACATGGGACTTCAAAGCATTACCTTTGCTCAAAATGTGGTAGATCTTTTAAAAATTTCATCCGATTGAGCACACATGAAGTCAAATATTGCGTTAAGCGTTGAGATCTACAATTCTTTGAAATAATATTCCACTTTTGAGATAAGAAATTGCGTTTAAATAGACATAAAATATGAATTTGATTATTTTATTTTTCATAAGTACATACATTAATTACTTATCCTTAATTAATATACTCGTAATAAAACTAGATTTGTAATACTTTTTCAATAAATTATTAAAGTTTTTTGAATACTTTGCCCCCCTGAATTCAGAATTCGAGTCTTTGTATATCATTGCATTTCATTGTTGGGATAAATCATGCATCATCGAACCGCCGAATTTTTTGGATTTGTTTTGAAAAAAACAAAATTTATATATTTATAATTTATATTAGGTAATATTTTGTTACATAATATTATTATGGAGAATTTTGAGACAATCGCTGGAATTTCAACGGAAATCCTTTCAAAATCCTTCCCCGGAATCCATCAAAGTCTATTCAAATCCATATTCAGAAA
>JAAZTK010001335.1:0-14498 GCA_036507255.1 Megalothorax incertus
ACTTTTCACCTCTCGGATCTCCCCAAAGAAAATTCACCCTTATCTCTAATCTGCATTCACTCTCAGGTTCCTTTCTCTCACTTTCTCCCTAATATATAATGCTATTACTAACCATATGCTACCCACTTTTGATGTAAAAATATTACATTTGTAGAGACACTTAAAGTACCGCATTTACATAAACCTATCTACAAAGTATAGTACTATATATGTATAGGTTACCCAATCTATATAGATTCTATATAAATTATAGTGCAATCCATCCCACTGTATTTATGTATTCTGCATATACATTTTTTCTTACGTAGTATACATTGCACTTATTATTGTATACCCTACTACCTACGTAACATTCGTTATTCACATTTATTATTCTAATTTCTAGAGATTTTTCTATATCTCTTTACGAAAATTTAAAATATCTCTCTCTCCCCAAAAAGAATTATTCCTCTCACCACTTTAATCTTCATAAATAAATCTCCCTTTTATTTTCCCGACCCGATCCCACCTCCGTCCTCCATTCATCTAAAAAAAGAATCATTTACAACTTAAGGAGCTCAGCCGCAGAGTACTAAAAATGCGAAACTAATGAATAAAAAGGTCGTTGGGGCTGTGTTTCCCTCGGGACTTGGAGAGATATCATCTCATAAATATGTTGAGAATACCTTTATGCAATTCTCTTTCCCACGAGGAAAAGGTCAGCCCTCCTTGGGGTTAGAAAGAAGAGCAATGCCAAAAGCAATTCAGGATATCTTTAGCTGCTAAACGCAAGTCCCCACTAAAATGGCCATTTTCGGTGTAAGTTGAATTCAAAATTCTCGAGGTTTGGCATTTCCCTTTCTCTCTGTGTGTCTTTCCAATTCCAGCACAATGGAGGGTTTAGCATATGGCTTTCGATTATTGAATNTGGAGGGTTTAGCATATGGCTTTCGATTATTGAATTAGAATGTCAATAAAGGGTGAACGTGAACTGATAATGTCATATTTACTGTGCTGGGCATTAGCATATTACAATTTGAAGTCTAGGAGGTTAAGCAGACTTATATTTAAATAACCCTGCTTCCTGCAGTTATTGAATACAAGTTAAACAGATTGGAAATCTCAAGATTGCTGCAAGTATTGAAATTCAAAAAAATTACAATGCAATTGGATATTGGCTTTTAAATATTTGCTCAAGAAAAACCTCCCGGTGAATGCTGATTAACCCAAATTCAAGTTGTTTGTAGGCACTGCGGATCCATTCGGTTTATGCAAATCCTTCGAATCGGATGTCACTTCTAGTTTACCCTCTACAGGGTACATATTTAGTACATAATTTGTTCAGGCCGAAAGACGTCAAGTTGAATTGAGGAGAAAGCGCTCTTTCTTTTCCCTTCTCCCTATTTTTCCTACTTTGTTTGTGCATAAGCTACAAAGCAGGTACATTACAGAGTTTGCATTTCTTATCCTTTTCTCGAGAATGGTACTCTGTACATAATGCAATCTTGCATACATTGTATTAAAGCAATATGTAGCACACAATAAAGGTGTAAGAGGAGAGGAAGGCGAGCGAGAGCCTCGCAATGTCCACATTAACTCGATATGGAAAGAGACAGGGCCTGAATGAGCGAGATGAAAGTTTCTTTATTCTAGGAGAGTTAAGGTACCTTTATATACTACTATGCTGTGCTACCTCATAGGCACTTTTAAAGTATTTTGGCACTTTGAATTAAAATGGGCACACGGAATTTAAGTGGATTACATGAAAACTATTTGTTTATTCAAATAAGATATTTTGTAAGAAAGTCGTGAGCGTACTACATTTTTGCGACTAATTTCAAACACCTGGAGAATATCTAGATAATAAATCAAAGTAATTGGATGTCTATATATACAGCAGCTAGTAGTAGGATTTTATATTAATTATGCACTTTACTCTGATCTCTTTCCTTTCAGAGAAATTCAATGTTCTCTATGAACTAAACTGGACCAATGCCGTGGACAAAGAACTAAGGAACTTTGAGGAAGTGGTTGCCTCCGCTGCTAAACGAGAAGGTTATGAGGTTGGCTGGGAGGTTGACCGGAAATGGTCTTTCAGTGGAGCCCTCCTATACTCGGTTTCAATTATTACAACTATCGGTAAGTTATCCGATCTTAAATTACAATAATACAGATACTAAAAGTCACTGATATATGGCTTGAAATAAAAAATTCAAAAACAAACAAAACAAAATTCGAGGAATCCTTAAATTTTTCATAAAAGAGCCTAATATCCGTATTTTGAATGATTTGAATTGGAATTTGGAATTGAATTTCCCCTCTCTGATTAAAATTATTCCCAATCAACATTCCCCCTCCCTTTGAAGTAGTATATTAAATTTCATTTAGCCATATAAGTAAGTAAAGGACGTATCAAAGTTTCACCTACTGAAGGCAAACTACAATAAAAGGATCTCTTGTTCAAAAGAAATCTACTTGTTATGCAATGGATATGATTACTTGTATTGTGTATTTTGGAACTGGAACCCTCTGTAACTTATTATTCAAAGAAATATATTCTCTTCACGAACCTTGTAAATCTTGTGGGATTTTTATCTACCCTTTGTGTTGGAAATGATCGTGAGTCATGCACTATAAATATGAGGCTTTTTTCCTTTTGCGATATCTACAAAATTTTAGTCATTTAAATATTTAATATGAATTGTTGTATTTTTATGCACAAATATATATATCGTATTTTTGATGAAAAAAAAACTTGGATTTATTTATATTATTACATTACAATATATTACGAGTATTACTTGGGATTAATCTTTAATTTGTCTAAATTTTGATTTTCGGATAAGAACTTTAATACTGATATTTATGATCAGAGAAATCTTTTAAAGTATATCTTTCTCGAGCATAATATCGTACTATCTATGATAGTATACCTTTATACGATAGTATTACAGGCTATTAGGGATATACATATGTAATACCTACATGTATAATATTAATATGCTAATTAAAATAGGGGGAATCTTATTATTGATCCAGTTTGGGAAAATGGAATAAGGAGAGAAAGAGAGAGTTTGGGATAGAATTTAATTTCCAATCAGGATTACAATGGCAAGATCAAGGGATAATATTATAGATCTACTCCCTAAAATATGCTTTTTAAAATTACTTGTACAATCTTTAAATCTACCTACTACTACTGCTTTACATGCTAATAATTGATTTGTACAATAGGTACAATATATGTTTCTGGTTTAAGTCAACATGTTTGACGTTCGTCTGCCCGAAATGATAGGGGGTAGTCCAGGTGGGCAGTTTTTTCCAAAGCATGGCGTTTATGTGGCTTCTCGTGATATATTTCTCGGCCAAGATAAGGAGAAAGGCGTAAAGAAACTCTTTAAAAAAACTTTGGACAAATGGCGAGTTCTTTCTGTAAAGAAAAGAAAAAACCTTATGAGTATTCCCCCTCTTCTGTCAACTACCACATTTACTTAAACTCTTGAATCCTACCGGCCTATATAAATACTTTCGTGTAGTCGAGTCTAGCACTAGTAAAACTTAAAAGGTACCTGAGAATAAATAATAGTAAGTACTTAACTGCAAAGATATGGGAAAGGATTCACACAAAGTGAAAAGATATTTTTGGTCCACTTTCTTCTAATGTTTTATACCCTTGGACTGTGGGCATTTTTGGCTTAAGTTTTCCAAGAAATATCCCAAAAAGCTCTCTCCCTCCTTCATATAAAATATGGCTTGAAAGTTTGTTTTTGGCTTATCCTAAGTTCGAGGTGGGAATGGCATTCAATTTTACGAGATAGATCTCACCTTTCAATGATACGAGGGTTTTTCCAATGGAATCTAAGCCCTGAGCTAAGGAAACTGAACTATGGCCCGAATGGGCATTTTTCCCCATATCTTGGGTCAATCCTCTCATCATCGTTGAGGAAATGACGACACTTTAAAAAAATGACCCAGTTCTCCCATAAAAATTACTTCCGGGTAATTTCCTAATCGACTTGAATTCATATTTTTAAAACTTTAAGTTTGAAAAAGATACCTAGAGTAAAAAAAGGATTATTAAGCTTATTATTATTATTCATTTCACGGTACACTTAAATGCTCAGGTCCTACTATCATCAGTGTAATAATGCTTAATACAGATTATATGTAAGTAATGCTCAAAACTTATGTTGGGCATTTTGTTATGTACGAATATACTTATATTCCATTTTACATAGTGTATCGACTACTACTACTCAGGATGAGGTACTACCTTTTGGAGAAAGGTTTACATTTAGAAATGTCAAGTAAATGTCAGAGAGTATTTGGAATTTGGAGGTTCTTGAAATCCAAAGGATTTGAAGCTCAATTCTCCGAGAAATATGAGGTCGTAAGAGTTGGTTCGTTCCACTTATCTGCCCTCCTCCAATACTCAAACCACTCGGTATTTAATGTTTTCTGGGAGTATTTGTACTTAAAGCTCATGGAACGGTACCATAATCTTTTTGGATAAACATTTGCTTTCTAATCCAAAAAATGCGTCACTCATCCTATAATCTCTAGTAGGCTTTAAACTGTGGTATTGCTCGTATAATAACGTGGTAGTACATAGGTACCTATACTCTGTGAAAGATGCTTATTAACCTGGAATATTAATTCATTATAAATAATAGATCCCAAATTTCAGTAATTGGTAATTGAAAGAATGACTAAATAATAATTGCATAACCTTTCTGAAGGGAATGTAGCATACTAATTTATTGTTCAGTGAATGTGTAAGAAAAGTTGTGTAATCGCACACTTTCACAACTTTACCATTGCATAGATACTTTTGTGGGGGTGCTCTGCGGGGTGAAATTTCAGGATTTGAATGAAAATGAAGTAATTACTGGGCATAATTAACTGGTTAATTTAAGCGAAAAGCGAAAAGTTAAAAAGGGATGGTGCCCCAGAGGTCTTTCACAACTAACTTGCTTGCCTTAGCTTACTTTCCCCGTTGTAGTTTATGTGTTTAGCATATAGAAGCTTTAAAGGACAACACAAGTGGATATTTGTATTATATTGTATTAGTAGGATCCAAAGAGGGGCCCCAGTAGTGCAAGGATACAAAACTGTTCACAAGAAAGTTTTGCAAATTACTGGAAGCGTTTGCCAGTCGGGGGAGAAATTTCTGACCAACTTTCCAAATATAATTTCTCGGTTCGAATGAGGGAGAGGGCATGTTTTTAATAGTCAATATATAATAAGATAAGAATGCTCGTACTTGCTAGTAAAATTAGAAAGTAGGTAACAAATAAACTCATTTATCATTAAAGATATTTCAGAGTAACCCTATTCGAACTACTACTTAACAAAGGACTTTCACCTTAATTTACAGGTTACGGGCACGTCGCTCCAAAAACAATGATTGGAAAAATGTTTACAATGGTGTATGCCTTGATAGGGATTCCCCTTATGCTGCTTTGGCTCTCAAATATTGGGACTTTGATGGCAAATACATTCAAGTTTGTCTATTTACATCTGTGTTGCGTACACCGACAACCCGTCCAAAAATCATCCAGCTCTTCCAACTCTCAAATTTCCAAACACCTACCATCTCAAATCAAATACTCGAAAGGAGGAAAGTGTGAAACAGTGTTACTCTCTGAACCCAACCACATATTAACTTCAGCACAAATCCCCACCTCCAGTAATTGTGTACAAAATAGTGTCAAAGGTCCAAGAGGTTCGCCTTCCATGAGATTCTCAAACCATACTCCGACCTTAACAAAATTTCGGGGATCCCCGGGTCTATTAAGGGAACTTGACCCTGATGCTCGTTCAGTTTTATACGAATGTGCTCAGTATAATATGGAAATGTGTGGGGGTGATGATGAAAAGAGTCGTAGAGTGCTTAACCAACTTCGAACCCCTTATGTGATAGATGAAGAGGAAGAGGAGAATATCGATGAAGAGGATGACCCATATTTAGGATCGCAACCTCAGTGTACTTGTGGTGTAGCGGAGGCTATGGCTAATGCGAGAGGTGTAGGGATGGGGACAATGGGGCGAGAAGTGAGCTCCTTTCAGGGGACTCCATCAAAAATCCCTCTTTTGGGGAATCCAGAATATGGAATGGGACCTGATCTTGTCGAATTGGACAGCGAAGAGTTTGATGAACGTTTGAAAAGGAGGAGAGGAAGTGAGAGTGGTGGTGATAATGAAAGTGAGGGAGAGGTCAAAGTGGATGATCGTGTCCCTATAACACTAGTTTTATCCTTTCTCATACTGTACATAATGTTGGGAGCTTTTGTGTTCAGTATATGGGAAGATTGGAATATTTTAGGTATTATATTTTATATTTAAGTATGGTATTATAGATATTATAATATTTTATTACATTTTAGAGTCTGCATATTTTGTTTTCACAACTTTAAGTACAATTGGTTAGCCCAATATTACTTACAAATATTGCAGATCGGTCATTTTTTAATATAAATCTTTTTAATATAATGTAGGGTTGGGAGACTACGTTCCCGGGAGGTCACTTGGCTCTGCAGAATCGGAAGAAGGCCAAGCTCAGTTGCTTGTATGTTGTCTCTATCTTGTTTTGGGACTTGCTATCATAGCCATGAGTTTCAATCTTGTCCAGGTATATTTTTCGATTATATGTAATAGGATTGAAAGAGGATTGTACTTATATTAACCAGCATAAAGCATACTCGTATATCATATATGTATAGAGTAACTTAGGATTAGACATAAAATAATTGCTTAAGGAGGAAATCCTGATGGATTGATAATAATTTCAGGAGGAAGTCACGGCGAAGGTGAAGGTTATCGCCAGAAATGTTGGAATCATTAAAGAAGATACACCAGGCTAAACCCACTTTATTGAATTTACTCCCTCCAAACGCCTTCCTTTCGATCCCAAAATCTCATCAATCAACTAAAGACGGCGGGGGAGGACCCCGAATCAAAGCAAATCTCCAATAATTGAACGATGCTTATGTCAAATTAAGATATCCCTTAAAGGAATTATCAATAATACGGATATATCGTAGGTAGGTAGTATTGTATCGTAGTAGTACAATACTACGTACTTGCCCGTTATATAGGTACAATATAATATAAACGATGTTATTCCAATATTTTATAGGGGTCGTATGTATGTAAGTAAAAAGATTAATTTTAGTTAATATTATTTAGATATAGTAATGTGCATACTGATCCCCGATGTTTTTCTATTTCGGATCGGGTATAAGAATTAAAAGAAAGCAAAGAAATGTTATCTTGATAAATCGGCATATTGAGGATGAGTCTTAAAAGTAATAAATAGTAATTTATATTCAATATCGTATATCTGTATACCTACAATATATTTATTATACTATAATATACTACTATAAAATAGCCCCGAATTACAATACATTCGGGCTTCAAGCTAGCGAATAGCCCAAAATCAAGAGCATTCCAATGAACACGTAAAATAGAAATATTGGATAGTATTTTATTCGAATTTTCTACTTTTGTCCAAGTGACCTGTGTTAGGTCAGCAGGATGTCGATTTTTAAAACTTTTTTTGACACAAAAACCTAAGTTGAATTTAGCGACTAATTTCGTGAATTCAGGACTTTTAATAAGTGAGGAGATAGTAATCTTACATTTATACATACCTACATACAAATATATTAAGAAAAATCTTTATCAGAATATAATGCGGGATGTGCTCTCTAATTAATTATTGTACTTTGTAATTTGAAATAAACTTGTATACAAAATTACTATTTATTGTATAAATTGTCTAGATTTAAGAGTATATTAATAAAAAATTTGAGATTTATTAAAGATCTGTATTGTAATACCACTCTTGATGCTTGCTAAGCAAATTTTAAATGCATTCAAATAATTTACTAAAAGCTATTCAAAATTTCAAATATAATTATTACAAATTATGTATGTAAGAAACATTCATGGTACAAAACATTTTATATTTTAGGCAAATGATACTGTGATGCTTCGGATATCACTAATAATATCCCCATAAAAGTTTTCCTCCTAATTTTTATCTGTGGATTAGTCTGAATACGATTAAGTAGTGAGGATATTAGGTGGGTGAATAAATAAGGTAAAATGGAGAATTTGCAGTGTAAAAACATTTTGAGGTCTGAGGAAAAAAGAGCTTGATTCTTTCCTCGCCCCCGCCCGTTTTAATCAAACAACTGCAGCTCATTCTGCTAAGGTATAGGTATTATATATTACTACTTTGGATAACTCTCCACACTCCAGCCAACCAGTGGTGGTATACTGTAGGTTCAGTACTTAAAACAGTAGGATGATAGTCTTAACAAAGTAATTACACATGGATGTTATACAGTACTTTGTAGCTCAGATAGTGAGCTAGTAGAAAGTTGAAGCCGCAATGAAATTGCCGGGGTAATTTATTTACCCGGTTTACCAAACGCCTTCACCGCCGTTTAACCGGGAGTCTGCATATACTACATTGAGGAGAAGTTCGAGAGAGGAATGGATAAATCGCTCGAGCTCCGTAATTTACCATTGTAAACAGAGCTAGTTAGCTCAGGAAGACACAAAAGAAGCCGGAGCCGAGATTTAATAACTCTCTTCTCTCTCCAGACTAGAAGGAGCGAATATATTGGATGAGCCATTTCGGAATCCTTAAATTCCCTCTTCTTTTGTGTAGATTCATTGGGATTTGCGTTTGAAATAATGAAGAAAGCATTTGGGAATTAAACATGTGCTTATTGAAGAATGGTCATCCCCTGCTGAGCTGAATGTCAAAAAGATAATTCAAAAAGAAGGGGATATGGTGGAAAGAGAAGATATATATTTGCAAAAAATGATGAAAACAATTTTGAGGGAATAAATATTTTTGTTTTTTACTAAACATTCTTACAATATTGCATTCGCTAAGCATTTTAGATTCTTGCATTGGCTATTGACTGGATATATGACGATAGACTAACCGAGTGTGAACACCCTCACACGGTGAGACCGTATCAGGCCTTTCAGGAGCTAATGTATATTTCCTCTATTGTAAATAGTATTACATATCATGATACTTAATCTCTATAAATTTCGATTATTTCAAATGTGCCTGCTTATTAGTAGTGCGTCGAAACATGGTCCACATATTTTAATATGTATTTTAATATCATATGGTTTGAGATTAATCCTGTTTCGATTCTTCCACCTTTTCCTCCCCTTCGTTCAATAATTGCCCTCTCCTTGCTGAGGTAGGTGTACTAGGTATAAAACTATAAATCCAATAAATATACAGATATTACTATTTACTGTAAATGGTTTTGCCAGGTGGATTGGAACCCCGAGAGCACGTAAAGATTAAGATTAAAGATTAAGTCTTGGCCTCACTATAAAACTTGTAATTTTCAACACTTTCCCTTCCTTTATTTATGCAGATGATACTTTTTAAGGAGATTGTTAACCAAAAGCCCACATCTTAAATGAATTGTGGGTGAAGAAGTCGCATTCTTAATCATTGAATACACCCTTAAAGGTAAAAATATATAAGTATCGTATACTACATATATTGCAAGGAATCAATGTATTGCATTATAATGTATACTGTTGCAATTAACCCCTGTTCTCCTTATACTTACAAAAAAAAGTTTCATGATTGAATTCATTGCAAGGAAATGAAGATCCAGACATAATCCCACGTACAACCCCACATATGCATTTAAGTTAATTTGAGCCAGTCTGATCTACTTACCCATACTTGTACATACTATATGTGTGCATTAAATAGAGGAGAGTCATGCAAATACATTCTAACAACAATGAACTGAGGACGAGATTCGTGCAATTTAAAAATATCAATACGGGTCTAAAAATGAGAATGCAAATTTTCCGTGCAATCAATATTGATATGATTTTATTAAAATTGTCCAAGTTTGGGCTGGATCGTGGCTCATTTGACAAAAAGTGTAGGATGAAGAAAGGGTTCGCCGCGAGTGCTCGAACCAAATGGATTTTTAAACCTGGATTGAATGGATGTTTTGTGTCGGGCCGAAAAGGGCCCTGAATGGATGAACGACCATCAGGATATATTTGCATTTCGCATTAAGAAAGTTACGAGTGCTCGAGCCTCGAACCAAATGGATTTTTAAACCTGGATTGAATGGATGTTTTGTGTCGGGCCGAAAAGGGCCCTGAATGGATGAACGACCATCAGGATATATTTGCATTTCGCATTAAGGAAGGTGGGCCTCTCTCTCTCTTAAATGGAGGCAACATAAAGAATCAGAGATCAAAAGGCGTCATCGAATCAGCAGGATCCTTTCTCCCAACTCCTTGCCCTTAAGATCTTCATCATCTTAATTGGACCATTGCATGCCTGCCCAGAGCCATTGGCTCATCTGTGTACTCTCAGAAAACCTTTAAAAAAAGACGAGAGATTCAGAGAAGGAATCCTCGGAAAGATATTAATTTCCACCCTCTCATATTGTGCTCTTTTTCATTGTTCTCTCTCGTGTTGTTTCGAGAGTCTATGCCGTTTAGGTCGATCAATAGAACTAGAAAAGAATAAAGATACTCCCGAGTCCCGACAGAATAGGGTAAAAATTTGATTGATTCGCCCACATTCCCTTACCATTTTTAAAAAAGATCGGCCAAATCTCTCTCGACCCTCAATAGCCTATATGGGATGTCTCATTAATTTTATTAATGCTAAATTATAAAACGAGTCCCCAAGTCAGTTTAGGTGCACTACCCTTTGAATTAAAAGCGTTTATAAGGTTAAATATAAAAATGACCAATTGATTTCAAAATCAAATATCTGCTCAATCATCATCAATAAAATATATCAATTTCACCCCTCTTCCTGAATTTTTATATTGTTGATAGTACAAATCTTTCTAATATTTTATAGCTTTCTTTGTCCCTGCCTCTCGAAATGATCAACTATTTAATTTGCATTCAGCTTTCTCAAGTCTCTTCCACTCAAATTTTATATTTAATCTCAGAGATAGACAGTCTTGTCAAGTAATTTACACTACTTGTATTAATTTACTTGTTTTTTTCTCAATTCAACTGCAAAATCGCTCGAATATCATAGTATATTGTATAAAATATAGCCAGATTTTTTGCTAGAATTTTTTTATATTTGAAATCCTGAATGAGGCTTTGACATTCCCTGAAATCAAAAGAGAGGGAGAAAGAGAGACCAAGCAATAATAACATTCAACTTTGAATGTTATACTATACTCACTAAAGATTCATATTGCAACCCTCGTTTTAAATTTGAATGTCATGTAAGAAAGTTCAAGAAAAACGCACCAATTCATGGAATATGTATAGAAATTTCAAATGTATTATTGCTTGAGAGTAATAAGGATCTTGTAGAAAATGTGTAGCAATTGCATTCAAATGTGAGTACATACTTAAATAAAGTACACTTGTAAATATTAAAGGGGAGGAGTACAAGGATCGGAGAAATATTACATGTACTTTAGTAGGTATAATATTCGTATGGTCGAATGGGGGGGACCTTTCACTCGGGAGAATACCAACAAAGGATAAGGTTTTGAATGAGAATATGTGAAATATGCAGATAGGGGACCCGGGCAAAAATTGAGATTTTTTCTCTAATATAATTCACCCAAAATATTAGTAATATATATTGATACAATATATTGTATTGTAAAATATATGAACAGGATATCGTATACCCTACTATTATACTATTACGAGTACAAGTATCGTATGCAACTAGACAAGCAGTACAGATAGCACAAATGGTCACTTGAGTATTGAATAAATGCAAGCAACCCTGCTCATTCTCTCCCTTTTAGGGAATCTGAAATCTGAATAGTGGAAGAAAACATGAACATGAATCTTCCCCTTTCGTATATTCATCCTACCATTCAGCCGAATAAAATATCAATTCTTTAATTCGAATACCATATGCATTTTGTATGACTCTTGGTCTGCTGTTCGTCTGTTTTCTGCATCATTCACTCGAGAATTTATCGCTAACCAAGTAAGTATCTGTATATATGGGTATTACCTACTGCAATTCGTGGCCAACTCGAAATAAATCACATTTTCATCAATGCATCTTACAAAGTCTTGCCCATCTTTTCTTTAATGGAGTATTATTAATCGAATGATGAAAGGGGAGGCGTTTTTATTTCCCCACTGAATATATTAGTGAGATTTTTCAATGAAGCTTAATATAAATTTAAATTGATTGGAAATACAGATACTACTAGTACTAGGTAATACCCTATCATAAAGAATATGTAAAAAATATTGATCCTATTATAAATTCGCACAAAATCCCCCTTAAATAAGCCCAAAATATTATGTTGCAATTAATTTGAGTCAGCATAATTGTAATCATTATTGTGGTATTATAGTACAGTTGTGTATCCGTACAAGTGGTCGTCCTTCGTCCTGAGCCATTGCCAATATTTTGCTGGTCCAGAAAAATGTCTTTTTTTGGAATGCCAGCCTCGGCCAGAACAAGTGGTCAGCCGGACAAGACGGCTTGTCATGTGATGTATCGAATTGAGTGAGACTTTAAATTTTTAAAGAATTAAACCCACAACATTCTCCTTTGTACGGAATTAACAAACCTTACCCAATATAAGGTGTGGGCTCGGCTTGATTCAATTCTCACTTGGTCATCGGGCTTCTTTCTCGTCCTCGTCTAACCTAACTATTACTATCAGTATTACAATATTTAAGATTTTTTGGTTTAACTTTATACAGAGAAAGAATAGGTAGAATGTATATACATATAATACATATGCCCATTAGGTTGACTCTTACAAGGTTCCCTTTTATGTATACAAGTCTCTGCCTTAAAAGTCCACCTTGACTCCTTCATTATACATGCTCGTAGATGCAGTATAATTTGCCTAAATTCATAGCACGGCCAGTAGTTTATGTCTATAAAGGGGGATCTCACATACCTTACACAGTAGTGTTATTAAAGATTACGAGCATCGTCAGAAGCTCAAATCAAATCAAATGAAACTTAAAGGGGATATACCTAACATAGATATGCATATGCAGTCTGATGGGCTGAAGGATCTGTAGAAGGAGAGATTTGCCGTAGGACAACTCCTCCTCCTCATTCTAACTTCTCTTCCATAGTGTAGGTACTAGGTATATATATTTACCGCTGCTGCTGATCTCTCCTCCATATCTTGCACAATACGGTCATATTCCATAATAAAGTACAACAATCGAGTGTGCATGGAGAGCTCAACCGGCTTAATCTCTCTCATCCAAAATCACTTTAGATGGACACTGGCTCAATAAGAGCCGACCAGAGCGGATCCTCTCTCAAATATTGTGCGAATCCTCCATCAGCTCCGGAAAATCATTTCTAGCTCACCTGTACAACCTTGAATCAACACAACACCCCCACACGTAAAAAACAGACTCGGCCAACACTTAATTTAAAAGAATTGGACGCAGGTGAAAATCACCTCAGTCATCATCTGGTCATTTTGGGGCGAGATTGTAAAACTCTCATAAATAACCCCCTCAAATTTTGCATTTCACCCCAACCGGGTATATTGTGCTAATAAATGTAGTATTCAGTATCCAATTGTGCCAAAAGTGTTTATTTTACCCAGATTAGATTAATCTAAAGTGCAGTAGGTTTCAAGATTTTTAGATTAAGTTTTATCTGAAGGAATAAGGATTTCACCCCAAGAAAGAGCTATTTTCCTTTTTGTTTCAACTATAGGTAAGTTTCAAACCAATATTTTTTTACATAAAATTTAAGCAGGCCTCCAACAATGGGTTTATTCTTTGAAAAAGTATAAATCCTTTCTAGACTCGGAAGCATTTGACAGAATCGCATGAGAATCCTCAGTGAATCATATCTGTTTGTACCTGGCAGGGTCTCCGACTCCTACACAAACATATTTTATGTGTAATGCGACGAGCATTATTTGTTTTTCCTCCACTTTGGACCCGTGGACACATATATTAGCATCCCCAACACATAGATTACACGCTTTGGCGAATGTCGGGAATGCTTCCAGCACTCGGAATTCAATCCAGGCTGTTTAAGGGGAATAAGAAGGAGAGTCTCAGATTTGTCCAAAGAGGTGGTGGAGAATAAACCAGAAGGGGAGAGTGTTCAGGTGCGCTTCTTATCATCTGTATGTACACCGAACACACAAATACATTGTATAATATCCCAGATTCAACTTCACCCAGTCTCATACTTCGTCTCGGATCCATTTTAGTCAAAACCAAAAGCAGTGAATGATTTGGATTTTTGTGGAGAGGTTGGGAGAACCAGGGAGGCTCATCTTGGCCAAGGGTGCTAAAACACCACATTGTTACAAACTGCCCGCAATCTCCCGATTATTCGCTCTTCTTTCGAAACTCTACTATGTATTATATGTATTATGTATAAATTTAGGATACGCTTAATAGTTAAGGGAGAATAAAATCGACTCCCCTATGCTCATGTCCTTATTTTACCTCCTAATTGGCAATCATATTTGAACTCATACATCTTGAGTTGAATG